>CM060873.1:4162518-4251165 GCA_030737845.1 Acorus calamus | reverse complement strand
ATTTTGCTGATGTTGAATGAAAATACATGTAAGGATATGCATGACCAGAAGTTGACTGGTATGTTGAAATAAACGGTAGCCCACACCCTTCAATTAATAAAGGGACCAAGCTCAAAGTACAAAGTAAAGCAGCATAAAAGAAAAGAGGAACAAAATAATCTTCGTAGAAGAGATATCTACTGAAGATTACACAAAAAGAAAACAGAGCGCAATACTCTGTAATCAACAAACGCCTTTTCACCAAGAGCACTGAGCTAGCCCCGCACAAATCTTCCCCCAATCCTGGATATATCATACTTTAGTAACCCATATATTCTCCGTATAAGCCCTCTGAGAACGGAATTATTGTGCTCCATCTAAATCGTCCAAGTCACCGCTAGAATGAAACATTGAATGACCATTGTGCGAATGCTTCTATCACCTTGTCCATGAAGCTGTTTACCTGCGCTCCACATATCCTCAACGGACCTGAAATCGGACCCCATGCCTGTGGTTGCACCCCACCAACTCCACACACATCGCTCCAACGTACAAAGAACAAGGAGATGCTCGACCGACTCCTCCCTGCACACTCCACATCTGGAATCCTGGCCACTCATCCATCTAGCTCACCGATCTTTTGCAAACAGCTTTTTTCTGGTATAAGATGCACAAAAAGGCTTTGACATTCAAAGGAAATTTGAATCCCCAAATCTCTCTACATTTTTGCGCTGAATAGTCCCTCCTTAACCAGCCCATAGTAACTTTTCACCAAAAAACCCTCCCTTGGATGTGGCTTTTGCACGATCTGTCTTGATCATCCACTCTAATAGAAACTCTTTGCAGCTCCTCGGGATGGACAAGTAGTTGTTGGTCTCCACTCCTCTAGGATTTCTGTCACCGATATCTCCCAATAACCTGTATCTCCCCTGTGAGACCAGAATTGACAGACGGCGCATTCCTTATTCGAAGAGATTTTGAAAGGAAATCTGTCCTTAGAGGAATCTCCCCAAGCCAAACATCATGCCAAAAGCGAATGGAAGCCCCCGACCCCACCACCCACTATGTAGCCGCCAAAATGTTCTCAAGGCCTGAAAGAATTCCCCATCCAAATGCCCGACATACCCGCAGAGATGCATGTGAATCTATCAAGGACACCACTGCAGCTAAATCTCTCCCTGGCCAACTTGCACCACAACAGGTGCAGATGCACGAGCCATCTCCCAAGCCACTTGCACAACAACACCCTATTTATATCTGCAAGACTCAAAATGCCCCACACCCTTCTTTTTTTGGAGCACACTACCTCCCACCTCACCAAGTTGACACCATTCCTTGGTTCCTTAGTCCTGATCCACAAAAAAACGCCTTCTAATCCCATCCAGCCTATCCAAAAAACACTAGCTTGTATTTCCGAAGTTGATCGGTTGGCAAGTCTGGCATGTTATATTGCAAAACCAATTCTGTTTGAATTTGGGTATTGTCTGGTTTCATTGGAAATAACTGTGGTATAAAAGAACGTGTTTCATTATGCAGACAACACAATTTGACAAATTCTTCTTTAAAAAGGAAAAAAAAGAGAGAGTTGTATTCAATTTGTGAATATAATTCCTTGAAAACAATTCTCAACTTCAGAACTGCCTAGCTATGGCGAAGCTCAGTGATGAAGAGATATTGACCATCCTAAAAGTTCTGGCAGAAGTATAAAAACTTTAAAATGACTTTGAGATCTATATAACGTTTGATGCATTTGAGGAAGTATAAGCTTATGATAAGCCTTGGTTAGATTGGTTAGAAGCTATTGTGAATCTACAAACGATAACTCGGTTATGCGTTGAGTGAAAAATGTAAAGCATGTTTTTTTTTTTTTCTTTTTGTTTGTTTGGTTTTTTTTGGTTGGTGGGGGGGGGGGGGGGGGGGGGGGGGTTGGGTTGACATCATCCTGATCAAGAATTTTGTCGATGTTGAATGAAAATACTGGTATGGAGGTATGGGTCGGGATAAACACATGGAAGGTTATGCATGACCAGAAGTGACAATCTTTGTGGGACATTGGATGTTTGGTAAAGTGCATTACTAATGATTTTAAAGATAATGGTTATGTTTGGCAGAGGGTTCCACAATGGTAGGTGGATGGGTGGTGATTGGGTGGGTGGTGGTTGTTTTTATTTATTTTTTTTTTGGGGGGGGGGGGGGGGGTGGGTGGGTGGGCAGATTTGTATTGGTTCTGGATGTATTAACCTAATCAATTCATTCAATGATTCTTGGGTCAATTCTGCTTGAGTGTTGTTACCTGATTGTTGATCTTTGAGAGTGGGATGGAGATCCTGACCTGACACATGCAACGGATCCAGAAAGGTTAATTGTGAAGAGATCTTATTTGGAAGACATGCAATACAAGGCATCTCAATCAGCTTTAAATCGTGTCTTGGCCAGACCAGGCTGACTCTTGTCAAGTCCGTTAAACCTCTTTGCTTGTGAATTTCTTTGGAACTTTGGCTTTCTTGTAAGAGTGGTTTGTAACATATGTTTTAGCTTTAGCCTACTTTTAACTTTATCATTAAAAGGTATAGTTGGCTGTTTAGCAGTCTGAAAGTTGTTTAACTATCTTGACATATTAGAGTAAAGCGGATATGTCTATATTATGGGTGCTGTTAGTTACACAATCCCTATATGTATTCCAGTTTGCCGTTCAATTTTTCCATTGATGTATTTCTAAAGTTTGGTATCGATACAAAGAGCTTGCATATACTTCGTCAGATGAAGTATATGATATTTTTTTTTTGTGAAAATGAGTGCATTCAATTAATTGGACCATGTACTTTTTTTTAAAGGTACATGATGAATTATATATACTTTGTAAAAAATCCAAACATGCAGGGATTGCCAATTGGACTGCAAATAAGACTATGTCTAACTTTATCCATGTTTTATATACATATATAAACATGCTGGTTTTCATATGCATAGCTCTTGATTCTCCAAAACCATTAGTGATCTTAAATATGACCGGTTGTTATTGTATTGGGTGTATGCTTACAAGTTTTAGGCTATAGTTTGGCATTATAGTATCTGGGGTTTTTTCCCTTCTTTTTTTGTTGTTTTTTGGGGGTATATAAACAAGCATGGTATTCATGGACACACATTGAGTTATCAGTATACTGATTTCAAACAACTCTACCAACCAACCTGATAAGCATTCTGATCCCATTAGAATGATGTGAATTGAATATCGTTCAGAATTTTCAGATAAAACTATACTTATAAACATATTAGGTTTTAGGTCTATTTGGGGTTATTGGTGCCCCTGTTTGTATTTAGAGGACCCAATTATCTCTTTTTCTTTTGAGCTGGCAACACTTTATCACACTATTGGTGTATTCCTAACCCAAATATAGCTCACTAAATTCGAGAAGTGGTAGGGTAGTCGGTATGAGGCAATGCATGTGGAGTACAGTGGCAAATCATGTGCCAGATGAAACTATCTGAGCCAGGAGAAGAGCCAACTATTTAATATATCAGTTATTATTATTGGTTTTTACTTTATTTCGGGTTACAAATTTCTTTCCCCATCATTCAAGCAGCCTTGCATGGCGTCTTTAGATAGTTTTGTCTATTTTCCGGTTGTCAAATTTAAAAAACAAGTGTCATCTGTTTAAGAAGAAACATCATCATCTTGATGCTCTTCTGAATGACTTTTGATGTGCATGTATGATTTGACTTTTCATGATCATGTGGCTGGATAAGTAGTTGGTGGAGTATAGTTGACTTTTTGAACTTCAGTGGATGAATTAGGTGGAAAAATAGGTCCAGTATTTCTTGTTGCATAAAATCAGTGAAATAATATCAAAACCCCTGTATCCTGATATTTTTTTCCTAAATCAATTCTAATCAGTAGTCACACACTTATCTTTCATCTTTACCTGATTTCGGCATATTCTCAATTCCATGCTGGGACTCATCATGATACTTCGTCATCGAAAGCATATTTCATTTTAGTTTCATCCTTATTCAATAACACTAATGATATCCAGTAGCTAATGATTTAGCCAACCTCCATGTCTCATCTTTTATCCATAGCATTCTTCTGTGATTTGTCAAAACGGTAGGCTTACCTGTCCCAACAACTTTTAGGGCAGAAAGCAGGAATCTTTATATTGACTGGGAACATTGAGTGATCAAAGATAGTGCTCCCTTAAATCAAGCAAGTGCAGAGAGGAGATTTGGGAGAGCTGATTGAATGGAAAGTCTGACATTCTTTTTGCTTGGAAAGGCATTTCACTTTGGCTATTGCATATCCACATTTACCCCCGTTTGGGGTGCGAAATAAGAGCTCGATAGGATGGGAATAGCAAAAAAAGTTGTTTAGTTTTAGTGTGGAAAAAGCCCTATGTTATGCTTGGATAAGTTAGCATAAGCCTGGGGGGAGTTGTTTGGGCAGGCGAGCTCTGGAATAGCATGTTCATACCTTGTACGCCAAAAAACACTTACCCCTCGTTTGGGTTTTGTTTTTGGGTGTATAAGGTATGAATAGGCTATTCTAGCCCCTCCATTGGAATAGCTGTGGTGCTTAAGCTAACTATCTAGGCATAGTTATCGGTTTTATCCATGCTAAACAAATATGTTTTTTTTTTCCTCACCCTATATGGTACTTATTCTGCATCCCAACAAAATAATGATGACGGAATATGAAAAATATAGCCAAAGGGAGACTGCCCTGGTAGCTGTCTATCCCAAAATACCAATTTATCCCAGATAAGGCTACGTTGCTCCCCAAATAAGGTTTTAAAATTTGCTGGTCTGGAAGTGCTGTAACTTCCTTTCCATTTGGTTTGAACCAAAAATGTTGATGTATTTTGAGTGTATACTTTTTTTTAATTATTTTTCTGTCAGATCTGAAAAATTTGATCTACTTCTGCACAAACATCAACATTAAAGCAGATGTTTTTTTGCTGATTCTTTCATGAATATCCATAGTCTGGCATCGTCACAGCTGCTTCACATTACAATGCCAAGACTTGCACCAATGAGTCAATGACATTCCAAGCTTTAATGATTCACCATCTTATTTTGGAATTTATGATTTTAACTCATTTTAAAAATGTACAGGGAACTGCTGATGATGTTGTGGACTGGTCCCATGGGAGGCAACTCTGGGAACTATGCAAAGAAAAATATGAGCCATTATGGCTCAAAGGAGGGAACCACTGTGACTTGGAGCTCTTCCCTCAATACATCAAACATCTGAAGAAGTTCATATCGACAGTCGAGAAACTGCCCTCTCAAAGAAGCACATGGAGGAGGAGCACCACTGACCGGCACGAGCCATCGAGGAAGAGTACAGACCGGAGGGAGAAGCTGAAAAACGACGACTACCGAGCAAGCAACGTTGACATGATAGACAACAAGTTTAGGTTGAGTTTCGACCACATCGAGAAGTCACGACGGAGCGTGGATTGCTGTATTGAGAGGTCGAAGAGGGGCAGCAATCACATAGACAGGGGGAGGAAGAGCGTCGATCGGTTGGACCGCATTTGGGCTGGGTAAGGTAAAACTAAAAACAAAGTAGAAGTTCTGCTGTGTATGTAGAATTCATGAATGCTTGTGGTTATATGGGGAAAAAAATTTCATTGGGGTGGGGTCATTTCATTTATGTTGTCATGCAAATGAAGTCATGTAACTTGTTTGTTGAAAGGGGATGATAATAACAGGATGATAGTTTTTCTTTGGTTGGTTTGACTTATTAATCACTCTGAAAACAAATATAATGACATAATCAGTGTTTGTGTAAAGATTGGTGTTATTATCTGTACAGGGGCAATTTTTTCGTGAAATTTCCTTCTGTTTTTGTTTTGTTTGGTTTATTGGGTGGAAGGTGTTTTATTTTTATTTTTTAAGGGCACTGGTACACTAAGACATTTCTACAAGGAAATTGATGTCCAGTCTAGTCCTATATGCGGCCCTTGTCGTAGTCTTGACCAGTTTTCTTTCTCTTAAGAAAATATATACTTGCTTTTACTGTGATAAAAAAGGTAGTATATATTTAAAAAATTAGTATATTTTTTTTTTATCTTTGAAAAATTAAAAAATTTAGTAATTTTAAATGCCGTGTAAGTAAAATGTATACTGCACTATTAAATTATACACTTCACTTAAATGACCGTTTTGAGCTGCAGATGGGGCTACAAAATAAATGGAGTGCATCAACACTTATTCTATAATCATTCCTATAGATGTTACGTCGATTAACATATGTATACGAAATTTTTAATAAAAAATATATGATTTATTATTAAAGTATACATTCTATTATAAAAAACATAAAAAATGTATGCATTCAATTTACTTAAATAAATATATATTTTTTTTTGTAAAATTATGTAATTTATTAGAAAAGATTATACTAAAGAATGACTAAGTGTGACATTTTCTGCTTTTATTGTTTGCATCCTCATGAAATTTTCCAGTGCCAACCATAAACATGATTCAATAAAAGCTGCTTATGACTTTTGAGTGGGTCCGTTTGTATTTTAATATTGTATTAATATGTCATGTTGTTTACTTGCTTGTGAGTGGCATGAAGCTTCAGATCTGGTGCATGAAATGTGTTTGGTCACGTGCTATATACTGGTAGGCCTTTTTTGACCCTGAGGATGAATATTTTGTCCCCGAGTTATGGGTTTTATGTCGTTGACTGTGTTGAAGGGGTAAAAAATTGAAGGATTAATTGAGAAAAACGAAATTGAATATTAATATATGAACATAAGATGGATACTAAAAAGACTTATTTATTGTACATGCATAAGATACAGGACACTATAAGACATTATATAGATTCAAAAAGAAATTTACAATACTGGGGTTGAGAAGGATATCTCCCTCTTCTGTCCTATCTCTTCCATCTTACAAAGCACTCTTGGTTATTACAAAATACTCTTGATTTTTTTTTTGGTGGATTTTTGGTGGAGGGGTTTTGTAGACTTTGGTTTACGCTGATGCCCTCCTTTGTCTCTTTTGCTTCATTTTTATAGGCAGAGTTTGCGGACTTCAAAGGGTTTAGAGTCCGCGGTCATTCAGTTTTGAGTGACTTCTTGTCTTCTTCTGGTGTCACAAAAATAACTATCCAACATGATAAGTGCAAGCAAAAATAGTGACAGTAACTGTGGATGAACTGATGAAGTTACTATCACAAAAAAAAAAAATGTGGATGAAGTTACAAACTTTCAAAAATGAATACTGTCATGCCATCACCCTCAGACATTTTTTATAGTCAACCTGATGCAATTTATATGCTCTAGTATATACTCTATTTAAGTTATATTTAAGTATGTAATTCAATTTCTCATGAGTATATATTTTATTAGTAAATGTTATACTTCAAATGATTTTTAAAAAAACCATGTACAATTACAATAAGAATGATTAAGTATAACATTTTTAATGGTACATCCAACTGATCAGTTGTTTGCAGAAAAATTATGAAGTTAACTAAGGTCATGCTGCTAGTGTTTAAATAAACATTAAATTATTTGAATATAATTTTTAAGGCGGCTGACATATTAAACTGTAAATCGTAGTCAACTGTTGCAAGTTGACTAGGATTTCTTACTGTTGCTAGCAGCCATGGCCACCCATACTACTGTTCTCTATGTCTAGGTTCACATTCAGACAAGAGGAACAATATTTTAGTAGAATATAAGAATACTTATTTTGATTTTTTGATTTTTTATTTGGGTTACCACGTTGTTCAATTTGGGAAAAAAAAAAGTCTCCAACCAAGTTGGGTATCTTCTGAAAAATAAATGTAACAAGTTGTTTAATATAGGGTATTAAAATTCACACCAATTCTATCACATGTCAATGTTATGTACATTTCCCAGTTAGAGTTCACACGCCTTTCAATATATATATATAGGGGGCCGATTAGGTGCGGCGAACGGCAGGTGCGGCGTCGATCGTGGGCCGTCGATCATGGGTCCATCGCATCGGACGGTCGGGTGCGATTCACGTCGACCGTTGGATGCGATGGACCCGCCGCACCTAATCGCCACCGCGTATATATATATATATATATATATATATATATATATATATAGGGATCCGATTACATGCGGTTTACGGTCAGTGCGGTGCGCGATCACGGGCCGTCGATCACGGGTCCATCGCATCGGACGGTCGGGTGCGATTCACGTCGACCGTTGGATGCGATGGACCCGCGATCGAACGGCCCACGTCGTAAACCGCACCGACCGCACACCGCACGTAATCGCGACCATATATATATATATATATAGGGAAGTGATTCGGTGCGGGAATGCGGTCGTGCGGGAAGCGATCACGGGCCGTCGATCACGGGTCCATCGCATCGGACGGTCGGGGGCGATTCATCTCGACCGTTGGATGCGATGGACCCGCGATCGAACGATCGACGTCGTTTCCCGCACGACCGCATTCCCGCACTGAATCACTCGACTATATATATATATATATATATATATATATATATATATATATATAGGGATATTATTGGGTGCGGCAGCGATCACGGGCCGTCGATCACGGGTCCATTGCATCGGACGGTCGGGTGCGATTCACGTCGACCGTTGGATGCGATGGACCCGCGATCGAACGACTCACGTCGCGGCCGCACCTGCCGTTCGCCGCACGCAATAATTTTCATATATATATATATATATATATATATATATATATATATATATATATATATATATATATATATATATATATATATATGGTCGCGATTACGTACGGTGTGCGGTCGGTGCGGTTTACGACGTGGGCCGTTCGATCGCGGGTCCATCGCATCCAACGGTCGACGTGAATCGCACCCGACCGTCCGATGCGATGGACCCGTGATCGACGGCCCGTGATCGCGCACCGCACCGACCGTAAACCGCATGTAATCGGATCCCTATATATATATATATATATATATATATATATATATATATATATATATATATATATATATATATATATATATATATATATATGAAGCCGATTCAGTGCCGGAATGCGGTCGTGCGGGAAGCGATCACGGGCCGTCGATCACGGGTCCATCGCATCGAACGGTCGGGTGCGATTCATCTCGACCGTTGGATGCGATGAACCCGCGATCGAACGATCGACGTCGTTTCCCGCATTCCCGCACTGAATCGCTCGCGTGTATATATATATATATATATATATATATATATATATATATATAGGGAGCCGATTAGGTGCGGTTTACGGTCGGTGCGGTGCGCGATCACGGGCCGTCGATCACGGGTCCATCGCATCGGACGGTCGGGTGCGATTCACGTCGACCGTTGGGTGCGATGGACCCGCGATCGGACGGCCCACATCGTAAACCGCACCGACCGCATACCGCACGTAATCGCGACCATATATATATATATATATATATATATATATATATATATATATATGTTGAACAATTAGATTTCTCCATGTTCAAGTTGAACGTGGAATAGTTGAACCATTGTCCCCCTCGTGGTTAGAATCCCGTTCTATATTCGCTCCCGAAGCATCGGACATATGTTTGTTTTAAAAAAATTAAAATAAATCCAAATTTTAAATTAAAAATAAGATTTTATTTTGTTATGTACTAAAATACATTTAATTTGTATTTTTATCTCAATTTTGGTGAAACTTGAATATATACAATTGATGGGTTTTTTTGTCTTTTGACATTAAATTAAGATAATTTGTTTTGAAATTTTATCTATATGTTAATACTAAAAATCGAATGATTCAAAGGTCGAACATTTTATTGACTTGGTGAAAAATTGAAGCTCTATAACATCATATGGACCAATATTTCACATTCTGGTGATCCGCTGGGACAGAGAATTGGTGGCACATACATTGAACATTAATAAAAAAAAAGATACATTGTTCTAAAACTATGAATATAATTTGCAGTATATACTAGCACAACATGCGCTATCCTTTTGTATATATTTTTCCTCCCAAGTTAAATAAAAGTGAATAATTTTGCCTTCTCAAAAATATAATTGGATGAAGGATGAAAAATATGATAAATACTCTAAACCACTGTTTGGATTGCATAATAGATATAAAATAAGATATAATAAAAATAAAAAACTTAAAAAATATATTTATTACAATAAATATGTAGGTATAACTATAATTTAATAGATAGAAATAATGTGATAATGATATTCACATAATCTATTTAACTGAATTAGGAATCATTTTTACACTTCTATAATTCTTTTTAGATGAGTTATTATATATTTATAAGCCATTAAAATTTTATTTTGTTCGTTACTGTATCTTTATTTTTTTTAAAAAGGGTTAAAGACATATACATCATTGTAAACATGGATAATCTCATATAAATCCATGCCAAAGTTGGAGTAGACATATAAATCCTTAAAAACTTACAAAATTCTATATACATCCCTACTGTCAACATAATTTAACAATGATTCAACATACTTTAGTTGACTCTAACCCATACCATGAAAAAATAAATTATCCCTAATTTTCTAACGCTTCCAAACAATATCGATGTAGAAGATAAAAAAAATATAATAAAAGTTCTATAAAAGTAATTTGATCTTTTGTGTAGATTAATATGTATTTATGATTGTTTATAGAAACTATAATGCATACACAAGGACATGGTGATTGACTATTATGATAATATTCCATTAAATTTTGATGAAAATTTCACGTAGGGATGATAATTGGCTTTTTATGAGTTTTTAGGAATTTGTACGTATGCCTCAACTTTGAGAGAGATTTATATAGGATTACTCATGTTCATAGGGACTAGTAGTTGTGCCTGTGCAAATGCACATGAATAAAGTCTAATACAATTTTTTAGTAACATTCATGTTAATAATTTAATTACAATAACATACTCGTAATATCTGTTATGTAGCTATAAAACTAATTAAATATTGCTCAATATATTATTTTAATTTTGATTGTCTAATGAAATTTATACTTGAACAGAAACTCAAATGAGTAGATTTTGTGATAATATGCATATATATAAAATGTATATCATTGACTACGTACCCTTGATTATAATAAATAGTGTTTCTACTCATATTTAAGATGAAATTATATATCATTGAACCTTAGGTCGAAGCCCTTACAAAATTTAAAATATGGTGCCAAACATGAAAAAAAAAAAATTACAGTAGACAATATCCCATATGCATTTTTTTTAAAAAAAAATTGATACACAGAATGAAAAAATATTTAAAAATTAAGGGAAAAAATAACGAGAAAGTAAACTATCATATTTAAGTATATTAGGCCTAAAAATATGATCGAAGCAAAATGAAGTTAATATCCATACATAATTGATCATTTCAAAAGAATCAGATAATACAATCTTTAAATTCAAATTAAATGGATTGTAAAATAATTCTTTTATATTTATTACGGTGACCATCATGGGCAATCGTTCCTACTGTATAAGATGTTAATTTTTTTTACTGGATGATTCTCATGAACAATATATGATGATATCATATTTGATTTGTATGAGATTTTTTTCCCCTATGTAGCTGACAGTACATGATATGTTATTTTTTGTCTTAAGATAAAGATATGTGAATGTTTATATGCGGTCTTCATTTTCTTACATGATTATTTGAGTTTTTTCTAAAGACATTCATTTTTTACATGACTAGTTATAAACATATTAAATAGCTTAATATTTGGATAAAAAATGATGAAATTTAAATATGATTTGTGAAGCTCAAATAACATTAGGAAATAATATATAATAATAACATCCGGCTTTTAGATATATACTCAAATGAAAATGCACGCCTTCACATTTTTTTTCTTTTATAAAGTGACAACTTTAATCAAATCCAAATAATATTTTTTTTAAAATAATTAAGATATTAATTTAAAATATATTTTGAAACAAATATAAATTTATTTTTACACAAGTAAAAGAATAATGACAGATGATCGAGAACATACTAGAAAAATAGAAAAATATGGTAATGAGAATTTGACCAACACAAGTAAAATCTTTTTCTTTTTAAAGTAATTTTTTGTTGAAGATAATCTAGAATAGATTAGATACTGATGGAACATAGTGCAATACACTGCTCATATTATCCTCTATATTTTTTTAATCTTATATAACAACATATATAAAGAATCCACTATTTGATAAATACATTAAAATAACACACCCAAAATTTTATATATTAATATTGCATAACTATAATCCTATTCAAAATTTAACCTTGTATATTGGATTTTATTTTTTGTGAAACTACTAAAAAAGTTTTTTTTACTATTATTATTATTTGATATATATATATAGGATTCGACGTGCGTCGTCCGATCGCGGATCCATCGCATCAGACGGTCGGGGGCGATTCACATTGACCGTTGGATGCGATGGACCCGCGATCGGACGACGCACGTCGAATCCGCACGACCGCACCGACCGCACGCTATCACTCGACTATATATATATATATAGTGAAGCGATTAGGTGCGGCGAATGGCGGGTGCGGCCGTGACACGGGCCGTCCGATCACGGATCCATCGCATCCGACCGTCGGATGCGATGGACCCGTGATCGCTGCCGCACCCGCCGTTCACCGCATGTAATCGGCTATATATATATATATATATATATATATATATATATATATATATATATAATCTATAGAATTTAATTTTTAGCCATTTCTATATATGATGAACACTAAAGCTTCTATGCAAATGGAAAATTAAAAATGAGAAGACGTATAAATTCGTATTAAAAATTAAAAAAACTTTAAATAGATATCATCATATCCTTTATATATATCATATAATCTATTTTAAATAAATAGCTCACAATAATAACAAAACACTAACATTGACATAATACAATAAAAAAGTGATCCATTTTAATTATGAAAATATTTTGTACTCTATTTTGATATTGAAAATATCGGAATCAAAATATGTTTTAAAATATCTTCGAATAAATCCCTATTCAAAATTAAAATAGATTTCATATATATGATTATACATATAAAAAAATCCATGAAATGAAATAATATTCAAATCTTAAACTTTATATATTAGAATGACATCATTTCTTTTTACTATAAATTTCTAATGATTCCTCATGGAAAATATCTCAAATTGAAAGTTTATTTTGTGATTAGGATAATATAAATAATAAAAAATAGATTCAACATTCAAATTTAAAGATATAATTTAAATAGATTTCATAATTTTATTGACATTTTAAAAATCCTCGATCAGATTAGAAAACTATCAAGTTTAAATTTTTGGCTATTTTAGATATGATTAGCATCAAAGTTTCTAAATACTATGCAAATGAAAAAAGAAAAAAAGAGAAGACGGATTAATTCATATTAAAAATTAAATAAACTTTATATAGATATCATCGTATTCTTAATATATAATATAAAATCTATAGAATTTAAATTTTGGCCATTTGTAGATACAATTAACATGAAAACTTCTTAGTACTATGCAAATGAAAATTTAAAGATGAGAAGATGCATAAATTCATATTAAAATTAAATAAAATTTAATGATATCATCATATCCATTATGTGTATCCTAAAATCTATGAAATTCAATTTTTGGCCATTTCTAGATATAATCAACTCGTTAAGTTTTTAAGTTATATGCAAATGAAAAATTAAAAATTAGAAGACGGATAAATCAAATTTTTTGTCAAAGTTTATATGTTACATGCAAACGAAAAATAAAAAATTAGGAAACGGATAAAATCAATTTTTTGTCAAAATTTTTAAGTTATTGCAAATGAAAAATTAAAAATTAGAAGACAGAAAAATTCAAATTAAAAATTAAATAAAATTTAAATAGATATTTCAGCATATCCTTTATATATGTCCTAAAATATATGGAATAAAACCATAGTCAATTCATATTAAAATTTTAAAACCTAATTTAAAATCACTGGATTTAAAAAAATGAGAAGATGGCAAAAAATATTTTGTAATGAAAAACTAATAAGAGGAAAATATCGGATATGAAATTTCATTTAAATTGGGTAAGCAGTCTATATATTTGTTAGTGTATAATTAAATTCAGATATCATAATATTATCACTTTTAGGGGTGCTTATAAAATGAAAGGACATTCAAGATATATTTCACCAGTAGAAAAGGAAATAATACTCTATATTGATCATGAAAATTATATAATGAAAAAATTATATTGCAAAAGATCTATGAATAAATACCAAATCCACTCCCGTGCCACTTCCAACCAGAGTATAGAATGAAGTAGAATCTGTTAAGAGAAAAAACAATTTATTTATATGAGATTTCTTATTTTGACTTTTGAAATAACAAAGAAAGAAACACATGTAATGGTAAGCAGATAAATTGCTATCTAAAAAAAATACAGAGCCCATGTGACGAACAAATTTTAATACATTTTTTTTATTTCCTCATATACAAATCAAAATGTCACAAAGACAAATGAACTACGAACAACATCCAAAAAAAGGGGAACTAATGAAAAAAAAATATTTTTAATGTAACTGCAACATATAATTTATGAGATGAATCAAAGTATTAATTATATATACCAAATATTAACGTAACTTCCTAAGCCTAGATAAAAATTTAAAGAGTGAGGAAAAAAGAGACAAATGATATATCAATTTATCCATAGAAATGGAGATGGAGATGAAGATGGGGATGAAGAACGGATATTCAATGGCACGTAAATGAATATACTGGTTTTTGAAAATGCATCAGTCAACATCTTTTGAAAATGAGGGGATTGAATGGTGAGATGATTAATATGAGGGTTGCTATTTAAGAGGGGGAAGGGGAAAGGCAAGTGGGTTTCATTTTGTTTTGATTTTAATCTACATAAATGCAAATAAATGGTATTGAGATTCTATGCAAATGAATGCCATTGAACACTAAATGCTTAATAATTTTTAATAAATTATAGTAACAAAAATTTAAGTGTAAATTAAATTGAACACTAACGCTATGCATTTAATATTTATTATTGCATTGTTTATAAGGTTTTAAAATGTGAATAGGAGCCCCATGCTTTATCGTGTTAAAAATACATGAATATGATATATAAGGTTAAAATATAAATAGGATATGTAAGGTTTATTTATAAAATTTAAATAGTCCATCTGTCCATTTGTTACAATGAATGTTAATAAATATATGAATAAGAATTATATTTAATATCCTTTAATTTTATAAACATCCTCTTATCATAATAATATATGATATATAATTTTAATTATAAGTTAATTATATTTTGAATATCCTTTCATTTTATAATAGTGAATTATATTTTAAATATCATTTCATTTTATAAGCATCCATTTATCCTAATGATATTATGATATTGATTTTAACAGTAAGTTAATAAATATATTATATGATGAAATATATGTATTGAAATATATGATATTCCATTTATCCTAATGAATTTGATTAAAATGATGTATTGAATAGAATTGTAAGGTAAAATGGTAAAATGATTGTGATTAAAATGATGTAAATGGATTGTAATGGGATTGAATGTATTATTAGGGTAAAATGGTCAAATGACAATTTTTGGATTAAGAGACTTTTATACAGTAATATAATATAATATAATAATATAATATAGATGTAAATAACTTTAATCCAAAAAAATATTAATACTAATCTAAAAACAAACCTAAACCGTCCATCCGCGCGTCATCCTCGCCAAAGTTCAGCCGTTCATCTTCGAACGGTCAAAATCAATTCAAATCCATAAAATATACGGCTCCTCCACACGCCGGCGCAGTCGATTAAGAAAACCCATCCCAGAACACAAACCAGTACCGACAAGTTCATAATCAATGGCAATTTCCGTAAATAAATCTAAACAGCGAGTCCATCTTCGTAAAACAAAAATCCTTTTGTTCACTCTATAAATTCCACGACAAACCCACACCAACCGCCTCACCCACTCCAATCGGGATAGATCGAGAGGTTCCGAAACCCTAACCCTACAAATCCTTCCCCACCCCCCCTAAACAAGGTCGATCGAACGAACCATCGACGGATCGAACAACATCGATCCTTCTCCGTCCCTCTCCATTTCGGATCTCTCGCTCTACTCGATCTCTCCGTCGATCGTTGTGAATGGTGGGAGATTCACTGCTCTTCGCCGTTGTCTCGGTTCCCTCGCCGAGCTCCTCCTCCTCCTTCTTTGGTTCTTGCATGCAGGGCTGGCACTACCGCTGCCTCGGCGTCGACCCTTGAACGACGACGGAGCGATCTTCACCGGCTTCGGTTTCTGATTTGGATATAATTTGGTGAATTTTTTTGAGATTTTTTGTTTTTTTTTTCTGTTGAGAGAGAGAGAGAGAGGGAGGGAGAGATGGCGATCTCATTGTCGCAGAAGGCTAAGAAGGGCGGAAACGGTGACCGGAGGAACCGGATCTTGGTCACGGTGAATGTTCTGGGGAGCGCTGGCCCGCTTAGGTTTGTTGTGGATGAGGGGGTTCTTGTGGCGGAGGTGATCGCGATTACGCTTAGGATGTATGCCAAGGAGGGGAGGCTGCCTGTTCTTGGGTCCAATATTGGTGACTTCTTCCTCTACTGCGCTCACGCCCAATGCGATGGTACGTTGAAGGCAACTTGTTTTTTTTTTTCTTTCAATTGGGTTTTTGAATTCTTGCCCTACATGGTGATTTGGTGATATAGTTTTGATTGGATGTCTGATTTTGCTGATGGGGGTAAATTTTGTTTTAAATGCACCTGTTTGTAAAGATAGATTGTGGTTTGGTATGATTACTTTGTAGGATATGGTGTTGATTGGATGAGGTGGGTATTGATTACTATTTTATCTCAATGGATGTTTCTTGGATGTGATATATGTAAAAGTAATAATCCTTTTGTCTAAATGACTATACTTTCAGGTGTGTGATTTTTTTTGTCTTAGGAAACGTAGACAAATTGCTCTGATTTTATAAAATTAAAACCGAAGTTACAGAGTCTGAAAAGGTGCAGGGTGGTTTTCATCAACCATAATCTTCATCAACCAATTTTTAATGTGTGGTTTATGGAGGAGATTTTTGTTAGTAGTTTGGCTACAATTTTAGAATATTCTGTATGGAAAGATTGAGGGTTGCATATCTAAAGTTTATGATCAAGAATGGGGTTTTGTTTTATGCTTTGAGAAATTTGACATCAACCATTCATACCACATGATTTGAATCAATTCATATTAAGGGTGTTGTAACTGAGTAAGGTAGTTGTTTGTTTGAATAAATAGGTAAATTAATTCTGAACTTGGACATGGAGGAGAGCCAGAGATTAAACATTGATCCATTTTTTTTTGGACGGTATTCATCCATTTTTTTTGGACGGTATTGATCCATTTTTTTTTGGACGGTATTGATCCATTTTTTTTTGGACGGTATTCCTCATTTTTTTTTTGGACGGTATTCATCCATTATTGTGATGATTGGCTGAAAATTTACAGTGTTCTACAGATGTTTTTAGTTTTGGAAAAATGATTTTCTTTATCTCTTGTGATCATTTTATCTGTGCTATCATTTCTGAAGACAAATGGAATATTTTGGGATGAGGATTTGATTGTTTTCCCCTTTTCTTTCTCATTGGTTGCAGCACTGAGCCCATTGGATACAATTGGGTCGAATGGAAGCAGAAACTTTGTGCTTTGCAAGAAGTCTATTCAAGAGAAGTTGAAGGATCAGGAAGCAGAAGTGCTGACCAGGAAGGGAAGTGGGAGTTGGAAGTCCTGGCTTAACAAGTCCCTTAAGATCTCATCTCACTGATCTTGATCCATCTATCTCCCTGTGTTGGAGGTTAGTTAATGATGCGGTCTCTCTCTCAAAGAAAGAAATTGATGAGGAAGATAGGAAGAAGTGATTCTTCTTTCATTCATTGAATTGTTTGTTTCTTCTTTTTAGATCATTTTCCACTAGGAGTCTTGAAATAAATAATGTGGGAGATGATATATCAAATAAATGAGGGAGTTGTTTCTGTATTTCGATATGCAGACTTGGTGATGTATTTGTTTTATTGTTTGAGAATTTAGTTATTTCTTCATTTTTTTT
The DNA here is from genome assembly GCA_030737845.1 of Acorus calamus. Classification (NCBI taxonomy): domain Eukaryota; kingdom Viridiplantae; phylum Streptophyta; class Magnoliopsida; order Acorales; family Acoraceae; genus Acorus; species Acorus calamus. The sequence goes on along the minus strand of CM060873.1, from coordinate 4,233,065 downwards.
CATTCTTAATAATAGTTGTTGATGCTTGGTCTATGGAATATTCTCTTTTGTCATATCTTCCTTTTTTCTCTGAATAGACATACTTGCTGGTGCTTATTTATGATTTTATAACCATGTTTATGGGCCTTCAGTCAAGACCAGAAAGTGTTTGTCATGTGATAATTCTCCATTTTCAATCAAGTGGCAAAAGTATGCAGCACCAAGTGAATGGCTTGTTTATATCTGCTGTAAAAATTTCTGGTTCTAAAGTTTCTGGCATAAATTTTATACTGTGATATTCTGTGCCCTGTGCTTCCCTGTGTTTGAGCAGTTGCCCCTGACTACAGTTCTGTGTGTGGAATTGAACTTGTGATATGAGATGTAAAGTGGCTTAACTGTTCAAAATGTTCATCACATGATGGTAACTGTAGTTGCCGTGAAGTACTATTTTTCTGTGTATCATTCACTATTCTGTATCTTTTTGTAAGATTAATTTTTCGTTAGGACTATGAAGTTAGCATTTGTAATTATTTGTTGTAGTATCATGCCTTATTGGGATTATATTAGACAATCCAAATTCTATCATATCACTGTTACTGTCGGTTTGAGTGAGTGTCGGTAATTTTTCCTTGGACACTTCTATTCTATTCTACAAAAACCATTTGGGACCCTTTGTTCTATTGAAGAGTTGTAGATCCAGGTTACCAGAATGTATTTGAAGAGCTGTTACAAGCTTTTGATACTAATATATGTGACGGTCGTGCTTAAACCGAGTACTTTATTTGTAAATTCCATAATATGCCTTGGTGATATGATATTCAAAATGGTTTGTTAGATAGGAAGCTGCTTTAGATTATATTATGAAGAATTAAAGGCAGGGTTTGGTGGTAGGATTGTAAATTTGATTTTCTGCCGATGTTGGGTAGAAGGCTGCTCCTCCGCCCCTCCCCTCTTTTAGTTTTTGAAAATTACAGCTTTTTGACATTATTTATCTAAAATTTGTTTACAGGAAATTATTACAATAAAATTGTTTGATTGCATGATTGTAGAAATAACTTTCTACAAAATGCAAAAGTTGCCCAACCAAACGCTGCCTAGTTGGACTGACTTATGGTGCATAGACAAGGCGCTGTTTGGTGGATTAGCGCGCATTAGCTGGCTGCATAGTAGTAATAGTGCTAAAATGGATAGCCTAGACAAAGAAGAATGAATCATCTTGTACTACTATACATGTGTTTGTGGTGGTGGTGGGGGTCGTGTTCTTGTAGTTCATGCAAGTGATTTGAGTTTAAAAGGTTCATCGTGTGACAGAAAAATGAGCTAATTTGTTAACTCTGAATCACAAGATGACATTTCTTATCACTTTTTAATAGGACTTGTTAATTTGGAAAATGTTAGATTTAATTTTTTTTATATATAGTTTAAAACGCAAGCAATATATATTTTTATTGTTATATGCTTTGATGAATGTATATTGCTTTTATTTCGAGTTAAATGAACATATTTTAGGTACATTAAAAAAGAAGAAGAGGTATATAGCTCGTCTAACGATTCATATGTTTAATTTCTAACGATGCATATAGAATTATATTTTGGATTATAAAAAAGACTGAATGTAATAATGACTTGTTAATTTTGTATTGGTCCACATTAACTTAGGTCACAAAATCGATTAATATTTTTTTGTTGCTTATTATTTCTCCAAATTTTTATATTTTACAACATATGGGAGAAGCTGTTACTTTCATTCAAGATTGGGGTCGCTCCTGCGGTGGGTTTAGTTCGGTTCATGTCTTGGGGGGAGTGGTGGGGGATTTCTCTCAGGAGGTTTTTTTTGTCTGAATCTCAGGCATTGTAACTTTGTTTTGGATTTTCCTTTATTAATATAATGGTGGTTGCTCACAGTTTCATTAAGAAAACAAATATTATATATATATATATATATATATATATATATATATATAGGGAGCCGATTAGGTGCGGTTTACGGTCGGTGCGGTGCGCGATCACGGGCCGTCGATCACGGGTCCATCGCATCGGACGGTCGGGTGCGATTCACGTCGACCGTTGGATGCGATGGACCCGCGATCGGACGGCCCACGTCGTAAACCGCACCGACCGCACACCGCACGTAATCACGACCATATATATATATATATATATATATATATATATATATATATATATTATTGCGTGCGGCGAACGGCGGGTGCGGCAGCGATCACGGGCCGTCGATCACGGGTCCATCGCATCGGACGGTCGGGTGCGATTCACGTCGACCGTTGGATGCGATGGACCCGCGATCGAACGGCCCACGTCGCGGCCGCACCCGCCGTTCGCCGCACGCAATAATTTTCACACACACACACACATATATATATATATATATATATATATATATATATATATATATATATATATATATATAAATCCTATATGAGTCGTGATATTATACGGTCGTGCAGTCGGTGCGGTCGCGATCACGGGCCGTCGATCACGGGTCTATCGCATCGGACGGTCGGGTGCGATTCACGTCGACCGTTGGATGCGATGGACCCGCGATCCGACGGCCCGCGATCGCGACCGCACGACCGCATATTATCGAAAATCCTATATATATATATATATATTTATCTCTTTACAGTTTTTCCAGCAAGGTTTACGTAAAAACGTGTGTATTTTTTATAAAAATAAATTGAAAGTTGGGTTTTATACATTCCATTACAAAAGCTAAAAAACAACAAAAAAAAAAGAAAAAAGGAGTTTGCACAATTGCACATTATCAGATTGGAAAAAAATTGCACATGGAACTATATATGATCGTGTAACAACATCCCATGAAAAATTAGTGTTTTTTTTTTTTTTTTTTGGTAAGAGGTGCCTCTAGGCATTATATATATATCACTAAAAATACAAACTTATATGGGTACCACTACCCAAAAGTCATATTTATAAACTCTACACAAGCATGTATAGACATTATAACAGGCCCCAGCAACCTACGAATAAGTGAATCATGGAGCTCCAAACACCATTTTGATTCCACTTTTCGCCGGGCAAAATGTGCGAGCACCTCAGGGGCACGAACTAAGTCCCTAGGGACTTTACAAAACTGCCATACTGTAAGAGGACTAATAGTCCTCTGTATTTCAGCGATCGCATCCTGAACCTGTGGAGGGCCAGGACTACCAGATTGAAGGAGCTGAATAAGAGATAAACTATCTGAGCATATGCAAGAAATAGGAATGCCCTGTCCTTGCATGAACCGTACTCCCAGTCTGATGGCCTCAGCCTCCATTCTCAATGGGGTGGCCCAAGGCCAGCCTGCATATCCAGCCCCTAAAATTCTGAAAGGAGATGTACAGATTGCCACAAACCCAGCACCCGCACCACCAGATTGGCCATCAACACTTCCATCCGTGAGGAGAATAGAATCCCCTGTCAGATGGACTGTTCCACATGGACCCATAGCCTTAAATGGCATACACACTTGTGACTGAAGAATTCGTAGCGACCGAGAGTCTTCAGTGTGTTTCATCAACTTCTGTGCGCACTCCTTGGCATGTATTAGAACCCTTGTTGCCACCATTAATGGTTGTGGCTCCTGCCTCCTGAAGATCCATTCATTACGGCAACGCCATAGCTGCCATAGCATGAGAGCCAAAGTGACCTGTTGAACATGCTTGAAATAAGTGTTAGACCAAATTTCATCTGAAAACACATGCAACCAGGACCGGGCACTCCAGGTTTTCAGTGGAGGATGCAGCCAAGTTGGGAGTAACCTCCAACAGTCAGCCCCAAATGGGCATTGTGTAAATAAATGTTTAGTAGTTTCCTCCTCCATGGAGCACAACCCACTGCTGGTTTCCATATAGATCCCAATAGAATTAAGGTAGGCTCTTGTAGGCAGTTTGTCCCAACACAATTTCCACAGGAAGGTTTTAACTGCAGGGAATACCGGAAGCGACCATACACTCTTCCACTCCTTCACCATAGAGCATGAGAGTTTTGGCTGCCGTAATAAATACATGTCCCTCACTCGTGGAGTGATAGAGATTGACCCATCCCAACACCAACTCATCCTCCCTGACTGTTGTAGCAGCGGAGGCCTGTTGCTACAGATAAACTCCACCCAATAGGAGGGTAATAAACGATGTAAAATGTCCACTCTCCACTCCGACCCATCGACTAATTGAGTCAACTTGAAGTCAAGCCAAGCCCAGTCCATGTTTATGAAAGTAGGTATCCGAGAGAATGGAATTGGAGTTAACCACGGATCTCTAATAAGATCAATGTCTGAGAGGGTACCTGGTAGTTTCCGCACATATGGACGTATGAGTCGGAGTCCAAAACATAGAGATTTCCACACCGGAGAAGCATTCCGAGGCTCAACTAATTCCCATGGATTACCATTCCATTTGTACTTTAAAGCAACCATAGAAGAAAGCATTGAAGGACTGAGTAGAAATTTGAAAGCGATAATTCCAAGAAATGCTTCCCTCAACCCTGTAAGACGGCGGATTCCCAACCCACCCTCTTTCTTATCCCTGGTGACTGATTCCCAGCAGATAAGATGAATCTTGGGAGCTAGTGATGAACCATTCCAAAGAAAAGAGCGAGCAGCTTTTTCAACTTCATTGGCCACACCTACTGACAATGCTGCTGAAAGCATAAAGTGTTGAGGCATAGCATTAATCACCGACTGAATTAGCACACATCTGCCGGCCATTGAAAGCAACTGCCCTTTCCAACCTTGAAGACGTTGAGAAACTGTTTCTAGCACAGCCCGTCTTCTTTGTTTAGATAACGAACAACCCACTATAGGAAGTCCAAGATACTTCCAGGAAGAAGCACAAGCTTTGACCTTGAGAATACGACTCATCCATCGAGAAAAACGAAGGGGAATTGAAGGAGAGAAGCAGATTTAGCTTTTCTGCCAATTGACAGTTAATCCAATGAGTTCTCGAGCTTCTTCAATGATCTGCCTGACCTCCCGACATTGCGCTGGAGTAGCAACAGTGACGACGAGTAGATCATCAGCGTACAACACGTGAGTGAGTCCCGGGGGTTGTAGATGACCATTCAAACGAATGTCGGGTTGATAGCCCCAAAGTCTCCCCTCACGTTGGCCTCTGCGGAACAAAGTAGAGAGGACTTCAGTAAGGAGAACAAATAAATAAGGGGAAAGGGGGTCTCATTGGCGAAGCCCCCGACCAATATTAAACCAATCCGTTGGTGTCCCATTAATTAGAACCGCCATTCGAACTCTGGAGATACAACGTCTGATCCAACAAATCCACTTTGGTGGAAACCCATATAGTTCAAGTGTAGTACACAGAGCATCCCATTCAACTGAATCATAGGCTGCCGCAAGGTCAATTTTTGCTGCAAAAAGAGCATTTCGGCCTTTCCTCAATCGAACAGATTGCATGATGTCCTGAACAAGTAAGAGGTTGGCGTGGATAGACCTCCCCGGGACAAATGCCCCTTGCTCCCAGAGACGGAAGAACTTTTTTCAACCGGTTAACTAGAAGTTTCGAAATCACCTTATACTTGGTATCACACACACTAATTGGCCTATAATCCTTAAACCCCATAGGGTTGGCAATTTTCAGGATTAAGGCAATATGTGTCGAGCCCCATGCAGTGGCGCTGAACGCTTGAATCTTTTTGAGTTGATTCTATTGCAGTGGCGCTGAACGCTTGAATCTTTTTAAGTTCTTGTAGTCTTGTGATGTAGGACAGATTTAAAAAGAAATCATTGTAGAATATTTAATTTCAAATCTGTCATCAAAATAAATTTTTATGAGATTTTATCATTTATTGACAAATCTCATTATTTAAAGTCATATTAATAATTTTTTATTGGTGAATTAGGAATTTAGGATTTTTAGGATTTTATATTTTAATTTATTATATTTTAATAATTGTCATTGTAATTGTGTCTTTACTATTTTTAGTAGAGTCATAATTCACTTTATGAATATGTATTTAATGTTTGTGGCCTATATAGTGAGTGCTGCCATATTTGTAAAGGACAATATTTGATTAATTAATAAAATTATATCCCTTTTAGGTTTTTTTCTTCCTTGTGGATTCAAGGAGTTCTGGGATCTTGACGTTGATCAGATCCTTTGATCCGTTTCACACTGCGTTAGGTGGTATCAGAGCGAGAATTCGCTTGGCTTCGATGACACATAGTCGTGCGGGAAACAATCATCCCATTGACGGTGATCATGGGGTGCAGGAGTTGTTTTGGCCATTGCAGGAGGACCAAAAGCCACTTCGGGAGGAGTTTTGTCAACAAACGCGGCATGATCTTCGTGAGGTGAAGGCTGGCGTGAATTTCAACACCGACAACAGGTGACCTGGGAGTGATAGGATGCACGCCCAGGAATTTGCCCAAGGCCAACCTGTTGCTTATAATGTTGTTCGACGACATTCTCATTATCTATCCGATTATGAGCCTGACTCGGATGATGAAGGCGGTGAACTGTACGATTATCAGCCGAGAAAGCGGCACACGTACAACAATTATTTTTCAAAGGTGGACATCTCCTATTTCAACGGTGATTTGCCAATCGATAAGTTCCTTGATTGGATCTTAGAGATTGATATATTCTTTGAGATAATGGAGGTGCGTGAAAATGAGATGGTCAGATTGGTTGCGCTTCAACTCATGAGTGGTGCCGCTAATTGGTGGGACCACCTTCAAAGGACAAGATAATGACAAGGAAGAGCATCTATTCAAACATGGAGGAGGATGAGATAACTTTTAATCGATCGCTTCATTCCTCTAGATTATGAACAATATTTGCTCCAATTGTACCATAATTGTCGCCAAGGTAATCGTTTCGTATTCAGCTATACTGCTGAATTTTTAAAATTTTTGGGTCAATATAACCCTGCAGAGGCTAAGGGGCGACGAGTGGCCCATTATCTTAGTGGGTTGAGGCCATTAGTGCGAGATCGTATTGCTTCACAAGAGATTTATAACTTGACGGAAGCAATCTCGATGGCCGTAAGAGTGGAATCACAATTGGAGAGATCAAGGGTGCACGTGGTGTCCAAAGGCTCTTCCACGATCAACCCGTTAGATGTTGCATTAAGTCAAGATATGGTTGATAGATCGATGGAGAAGATTGAAAAAAGTCTACCAAAAAATCAGAAGATTCTAATGACCGACCCCCATGATCAACCTCTAGTTGAATAAAAAATTGATGAGGACAATGCAAATAAAGAAGTGGAGGATGATGTTCTCTCCATTGAAGCTGAAAAGATTATTGGAGGAGAACAAGATAAGTAATTTTCTTATTCCTTAGTGGTGACACCAAAGATAGAAAAACACCTGCAAATGTTCGTGTTGCAAACTACATGCCATATCAACATGAGCGTTTTGGATGCCATTGTCGACAACAGTAATGATGGGGACATTGCGACTACCACAATGATTGATTTCATTGAGAAGGAATTTAAAATCAAGAAGATGTCTCTCTTCTTGTCAAAGGTCAAATACAAGGATGCATAAATTAAGATGGGAGAAAATCTCTCCTATTGGTGTATTTGATTACATCAAATATCATCCTCTTAATCATCTAAGATCCTATCATCGTAAACTCAAGGACAAATTTTTTTTAAGAAGGGGAGACTGATGGACAGATTTGGAAAGAAATTAATGCAGAATATTTGATTTCAAATATGTCATCAAAATAAATTTTTATGAGATTTTATCATTTATTGACAAATCTCATTATTTAAAGTCATATTAGTCACCTTTTATTGGTGAATTAGGAATTTAGGATTTTTAGGAATTTAGGAATTTAGGATTTTTAGGATTTTATATTTTAGGATTTTATATTTTAATAATTATCATTGTAATTGTGTCTTTACTATTTTTAGTAGAGTCATGATTCACATTATGAATATGTATTTAATGTTTGTGGCTTATATAATGAGTTCCACCATATTTGTAAGGGACAACTTTTGATTAATTAATAACATTATCTCAATTTTGCGTTTTTTCTTCCTTGTAGATTCAAGGTGTTATGGGATCTTGACGTAGATCGAATCCTTTGATCCGTTTCACGTTGCGTTATCTTGTGATACAAATGTGTTGCTGTTGTTCTAAAGTATGTTTGAAAATAGAGTTATGAATATATTGTTTTTCAGAATCTATTGTTTTATGAATCATATTTTTAATATAAACTCATTTTCATTTAAAAAATAAATCTTATTAGATTGTTAGGATAAATTATGATAAAATCTGATAACTATTTTAAGGGAAGCTTATAATTTTTTTTATCAAGATTTATTTATACAAATGAATAAAAATACTTTTCCATATCATTTCAAAATGTTTTTTTCGTATCATTTATATAACCCAACCATCCAGTTGGAAAAACATATCTCATATGTATTTGTAAACCCATTTGAAAAGTACGATTTTCTATTTAGTTTAATAAAATTTGATTTTCAGACATCTCATCTTTTTTGCTTTCTAAAAAGCATACTTGTATTATAAGCTGAAACAAAATTTTTAATTATTTTTATAATCATTTGGAAACACATGTTTTACATAGGAATTTTTGCATATATATCGCTATTAAATTTTTATTTTGTTAAAACAACCATGTTAAAATCAACAATGAAAAATTCCCTTAAAAAACTTTAAGTCAGTGGAACCATACCTCTATGGTCAAGTTCCGCTATTGTTAATCTTCTTCATTTTCACTCCATTAGAGGCGCTCAAATAACCCATATACCCTCAATTTGCTTGATTTCAACCTTCCAACTGGACCTCTCTCTCCAAACCATTACATCTTCTTCTTCCTCTACCAATACTATGGCATTTCATCTCTTTGAAACCCACATTTTACATGATTGTCATCTCATCTTATCTCTCCAAAGCCACTGTTTACAATAGGTATCAAACAACTCCTACAATGAACAACTCTTCCCAAACCTCTTCAATGGTGGACCGCTGATCGAATCTTGCTTGCTTTTGCGGGTTACCTTGCAAGATGTAGACTTCTATCAAAGAATGACTAAGGGGAAGAAGGGGGGTGGGGGATTAGGGTTCGAATGAAGAAGGGGCCCAAGGGTTTCAAACGCACATTGAATGAGAGAGTTAGGGTTTTTTTTTGTGGAGATGTAAGTTAGGGCATCTAGGACATTTTACATGTGGGATTAAACTTACTAATCATAGTTAATCTAGGGTTCTTCACAGCATCTATTATAGGGGTACAATTGCATTAAAGTTTTTGAGGTGTATTTTCGCTGTGCTGATTTAACAAGGATATTTTAATAAAATAAAAATTTAACAAGGGTATATATGCAAAAAAACCCTTTAAAATATCAAATAGAAAGATTAACATATGTTAGAATAAATTAACATTAAAAATAATGTTAATTAACTTTCTAATTGTAATTATTAATACAAATCCCATAATATAACATCCAGGTCAATGCACGTTTAATCTAACTCAATACATATCCCAATAAGCAAACAAATAAATATAACACAATATGTTATGTAACACTCATTGTTGATCTAAAAATTATGTTTATTATTAATTACGTAAAATAATATTTATCAACACAAAGGTGTCCATTTTGTTGAATTATAAATGTCCCATGAAAAAAATATATAAATGGGTGTCCCTGGTTCAATCATACACTATATACCATATAGAGTGATTTATATCCGCACAACGTGTCGCCCACTCTTTAACAATGAAAATAATGATTTGGGCCAAGATAACTATCTCATTAGTTTTTTTTACATTTGTTAAAAATGAATACATTCATAACGAAATATAAGATGTAGCTGTTGGGTTTTGTGGGCCCATATGGGCCCAGCCCAATTGAAGGCTTGAGAAGCCCATTTGAAAGGAATGCATGTTATGCATGCATGCACGTGCATACAAGCACGTGGGGTATTTAATATAGGGGTCGGCAACGGGCCGGGCCGGCCCGGCCCGTTGAAACAGGGCCCAAGCCCGGCCCTGGGCCCAGGCCCGCGGGCCTGCTTGGCCAACGGGCCCGGGCCGGGCTGGCCCGTGGCAAAAAAACAGGGCCCAGGCCCTGCCCACGGGCCCGGGCCTGAACGGGCTTCACGGGCCGGGCTTGGGTTCGGGCCCACGGGCGGGCCTACGGGTCCAAATTCAAAACATTTTATTTTTTTATTTTACGTTGTTTATTTGTATATAATGTTAAAATAACACAAAATTTAAAGTATAATGTTGAAAAAAATATTTATATCTATTGAATTTTCAAAATAAAAATATTAAATGAATTAATTACTTACACAAATAAATAATTACATGTACCTAACTAGGTTAACACCTATATAAATGTTAATAATTTGTATAACTCAACCACAATTCAAATAAAAATTACATGTTACTAGTTCATTGGATCACCCTCCATGGGCCTACGGGTCGGCCCCGCGGGCGGGCCTACGGGCCAGCCCGAACGGGCCGGGCTCGGGCGGGCCTACGGGCCGGGCCCGGGCCCCAGAACCAGGCCCAAGCCCGGCCCTCCCTGAAAACGGGCCGGGCAGGCCCGGCCCGCGAACGGGCCCGGGCCGGGCGGGCCGGGCTTTCGGGCCACGGGCTTTTTGGTGACCCTTAATTTAATACCCTTTATTGGTCTTCCTCTCTATAGCAGAAACGCACGGACGGACAGAAGAAAAAGAAAGTGTGCGGCGGGTTCTGTTCGGGTTTCTTCTTATATTCTAATTTACATCGATATTGAGTTTTCCATATTGTTTGGGAGATTTATTTAGAGTTTCATTGAGGTAATATGTATTTCTCTTTCATCTTGTATTTCTCAAATTTTAGGCAAAATTTGAGAAAACATTTATTCTCATTATATTTTGATATAGTGGATTGTTGCTGGAGTGCCCTATGGATGTAGGCTTACGCCGAATCACGTTAAATTGAGTGTTTCTTTGTAGTTTGCTTGTTTTTATATTTTTTTGATTGCGCCAGTAATTGATTTGGACTTCGTATAATTTATTCCGTGATTAGTATTATTTATTTTACACAAATAAAATTGTTAAAAATCCCAACAATTGCACTGTCTGTAGTAAAAATCCGAACAATTGCACTGTCTGTAATACTGTATTTGGGCTCTACGTAACATTATCCTTGGAATAAGGGTTACTCCATTGAATACCACTACATTGTCCTTGATTTGGGTTTTCTTCTGTTAAAGATTGAATGCTGCAGTCCTGATCTCCATAAGGATGACCCCAAATTGTTGGCATTCAGAGCAACCTAAGGTTCTTTCCATTGTAAGCATTTGTATATTGATCGACTTTTATTCACTCTCTTTCTAGACCATTTTTGTTCTTTTTTGAATATTCTCTTTTTGTATAATATGAGTCATTTTCGAACTGAATGGACTTTGTGAATTTTGTGGTAGGATTTGTGAATTTTATATCACACTGATTTGGATATGGATCTCTTTGATAAATTTAATTGTTTTTATATCTTTGTCGACACTCCTGGTTATTATGATGTATGAAGACTTGTGATTCTGGTGCCAAGCAACATTTTTTTTTTGGTTGAGAGAATGGTAGGTATGAACCTCAATTTTATTCAAAATTAAAAGTACATACCCAAAGCGATAAACAAAAGATAGATGAGAGGTCTACCAAAAGAAACAGAAACAAAATTGCCCCTACTCCTCGATGGACAGAGTACCCCCAGAAAACAATACCCTGCTCGCCCTCGATCCTGGATGAAATTAATCACCGAAACCCATACATTTTCAACATAAACCCTGGAATTTCGGAAAACTAAATGATTTTAGGACTGAATTGGGATTTTACTCATGCCTTCTGTTTGCGCAATCAGTACTATTGGCATGCCAATGGATGTGGTTCTGTACAATTTGAATCACACTTTGACAAATTGATCACTGGTGGGCTGGATAGGATAATCAAAATATAAGATTCAAATATTTGTCTTTTACCAACTAAAAAAAGGTCTGTGACATCTATATATCACATTTGTCATGAGGAGTCTGGAAATTTGTGGTTCATTTAGAGCAAATGGGAATAAGGCGGCTTCAAACTGGAGCTGCTCTTTCATTAGTGCTGAAGATGCAGAACGAGTAGCCAATGCATTTCTGGAGTGATTGGACTACCAGAAGAAGTTCAAGAAGTGAACTCACAAAAATGACAGCGGTAGGAATTAATGGAAACAATCCCGGGATCCGTGGAGAGGATCCGGATTAGTGCTATCACCACTAACGAAGCAAAATTTAGCCAAATTCGTTCATTAATGCCTTCTAATAAGCGAATTTACTATTTATTTATGATAAATATTCGCATGGTTGTTTTTCCTTCCACATAAATCAGAATTGATTGCCATCAATACTAGTTGCCTTCTATGATCTCACAGTATTTGACTATAATGTATGTTTGATTATTTCTATCTTTAGTTTATTTTGTATTTGGGCTTAATTAGATTTCTAATGAGCTTGATCGATTCATTATATATAGGGAATGATAGCCTAATGATGAATTCATCTTTCTATCAATAATGTTAAGTGTTTTGAATTTTTTTTTTGTTGTTGTTGAAAGTTGTATTGTGGGATCTTGACATGGATCAGATCCTCTTATCGTTCTTTTGTTGTGTTAGCTGATGATAATGATGTTGCAGCAGGATGGATGAATCTGTTTATGTGTTCAAAGTTGGATATAGTCAGCGGTTTGGAGGGCCTGTCCTCTCTTGTACATGGAGTGGGCTTGGAAAGCCACTGGCTTCTTCGATTAAGTGCGGGACTATTTGCATATGGACATGATTGGAGACCTTTCTCTTCAGTTAATCTTTCAGGTATTCAATTTTTTTTTTCTCTGCTTTTCTTATTTATGATGGACAGCAATGCAAAATGGTTGTACAGATTTAATATAATAATTTTTTTCTTCTTATTATCCCTGATAGAAGGTGATTTTAGCAGTAGTTTTTGTTTTAAGACATTACAAATACGGAAAGCAAAAGGAATCGTCGCCTGACCAATTAATATTGTCTATCCATTTCTTGCAACCGTCAATTTAAACACTATAATTCGATTCCTGGCTGGTGCAATGGTTTATTTTTTATTTCTCAACAAATTTTAAACACTGTAAGGTTGCCATTATTTGTGCATCATCTCATTTCCCTTTCATGCCTAACATACGAAATCATAGCATTCAGTAAACATTATATCTGCTTCTGAGTTCTGAATAACCTCTATATTGATTTGTACATATGTTTCTATCTAAAAATCATATAAGGACATGCCAATTGAACTTAATTGTTAGTCGTCCCCATTTATGACATCAACGATTCTTTTCCAAGCTTCTTAAATTTGTTGGAGTCCTACAAGAGAGTAGTACACACCATTTTCTCCTTTTTTAAATAGCTTGGTATGGGGTCCCTCTTCTACAACCTTTCCATTTTCTATAACTGCTATTGAATCAGATTTCTGTATTGTTGATAGGCGGTGGGCCACAACTATGCATGTTCTCCTGACCATCATCTTGTCCATCGCCTCTTGGACTAGACTCTCAGATATATTATCCAATGCACTTGTAGCCTCATCCAAAAGAAGTATTGCAGGATCCTTCAGTATCGCCCGAGCAAGAGCTATACGTTGCTTTTGTCCCCCTGATAACTGCACTCCTCTCTCTCCACAGAATGTTTGATACCCATCTTTCATGCCACTGTTACACAATATAAATCAAACAAATTATGGGTACATAAATATTAGTTCAGTTTATTTAGCAGGATAAAAGGAAATAACATGGATGCTTAACCCCATACAGTGAATGCATCGGTTAATGCATGTATCATATTTTTCCATAAAATTGGGGATGTTGGACTTAAGAGGATTAAAGATTAGGCTTCTATTACTGTAGTTGAGAAGTTTGCAGGAGGATGGTTATTATGTTTAGTGGTTAAGCACACTATATGTGACACTCTGAAACCCTCAGTAGATCACTTATACACAAATTCATTTTTATATATGATTTGATGGGTGTGGGATATGTTGGAGTTTATATGGAATTGATGTAGTTAAGGGAGGGTTTGAAGAAGTTAGATGATCTCAATCAAACCAAGGTATCAGAACAAAGGATTTTAAGATCTCAATAAAACAAGAAGAAAGTTCAGAGGGTAATTTATATCATGACAAATACATTCTTTCTCGTTCTGATTCTATCATTGATGTATAAATTTCTGTTTTTTAATCTTATCATATTTTTGAACAATTTTTAATGAAAGTGAGAAAAACGTTTCAAGTACATTGAACATGCAATATTATTCTAGTAGGATTAAGGACACTACATGCGATTCTCAGAGAGATCCTCAGTAACTCGTCTATACACAAATGCAATTTTGAATATGATTTGACAGGGGCAGGGTATAATGGGGTTTATATGGAGAAGTTGGCAAAGTGGATTGAGGCTTTGGATGGTATGGCATGCATTGCTTGTAATGGTTTCTGCCTGAATTGAGAAGAGATAATATGATACCTTATAAATTCATGAGCATTAGCAAGAGTCGCAGTTTCTACTACTTCGGCTTCAGGTATGCTCTGCTTACCATATGTTATGTTTTCATAGATTGTTCCCGCTAAGAGAGTAGGCTCCTGACTGACTAATCCAATACCTTCTCTCAGAGCCCTCAAATTGTACATCCTAATGTCCACTCCATCTATGTGTATTGACCCCTTTAATGGGTCATAGAATCTCTCTACCAATCCAATGATGGTGGATTTGCCGGACCCACTCTGACCCACCAATGCAATGGTCTTTCCAGCTTCAACTTTCAGGCTCAGCCCCACAAGAACCATCTGACTGGGCCTCAATGGGTAAGCAAAACTCACTTCTTTGATTTCTATAGACCCTATTAATTTTTCTGCAATGATCCCATCAGGATCATTGGGTTCCACCTTACTCTTTCTCCCCAAGATCATAAACACTGATTTTACAGCATCAGTGCCTTTTGACAAGTCTGATGTCATGCTCCCTGTCTCAGCTATAACTCTTCCTGTTGTGACTAATACAAAGAATGTTTGGAAAAGGTGCTCATAAGTAACCTTTCCTCGATAAAGCAGATTCCCTCCATACCAGAAAACAAGTCCAGTATTAGCTGATGTTAGAAACTGTGAGATAAGTAGGGCTGCAACTCGGGCGGGTTGGGTTCGGGTTGACCCCAACCCGAACCCAACCCGAATTCCAAACTACTCAACTCTAACCCGACCCAACCCGATTTTCAACTCGAATTGGACCAACCCGAACCCAACCCGAAATTAAATAAACCAACCCAATCCAACCCGACTTAACCCGAATTGGACCAACCCGACCCCAACCCGATTTTCAACCCGAATTGGACCAACTCGACTCAACCCGAATTTCTAACATAATGTGTAAATTAAATAAATCAACCCCAACCAACCCATAAGATTAGCTAGGTTTACCTAAAATTTGGACTACCCATATTAGAAGTTACAAAATAAACGGCCATGATTTTTTTTTAACTATTAATTTACGGGTTCGGGTTGGGTCGGGTTGGGTCGGAGGCCAACCCGAACCCAACCCGATTTGTGAGTCAACCTGAATTGGCCAACCCGAACCCGAACCCGAACCCGAACCCGAACCCGATTTGATCAACCCAACCCATGTAAAAATCGGGTTCAACCAGACCCAAGCCCAAGTTGCAGCCCTAGAGATAAGTAATCCGAGTCCTGCATACCAAGATTGTTTTCTACTTTCCCCCTTTGGTTCTTTCTGAGTCTTCTCAAATAGTGACATTATCTTCTCTTGAGAAGAGAATGCTGTGATTACTCTGTGGTTTATGACCGCCTCAGCTGCCAGTTCTCCACTCTTGTTTTGGGCTTTCAGTACTTTTTTCGACATCTTTTTCATTAGTACTCCTCTCCCGTAAAAGGAACCAATGATGAGGGGTTGTAGAGCCAGAATGACAATAGTTAGTCTCCAAGCCAAAACGAACCCCAGTATAGTTGCCAAGGTTGCTGCTGAGATAATCTGAGCCAAAAGTGACAACCGATCGCAAACTAGAGATCTGAGTATATTAACTTCCGTTGCCACTCTTGAACACAAAGCTCCACCATTATTGTCTTCTTGATCAAACCACCCGACCTCGAAAGTGAATAGCTTCTTGAGCACCGCCTCATGAACCCTCTTGGACATGTGTTCTCCCATGACCACAAAGTTGTAGTGCTGGATCACATTAGTGATGAAGGCTAAACTTGCATAGGCTAAAAATATGAAGCAATAGATTCTTGTCCTAGTTTTGATCTGGGAATGGTCGTCGATGAAGTATATGGTGAGGAGGGATCCAGTGCAGAAGGAATGTGATGCAGACATCATAGCCGTACAATACATGGATGACAGAGATCAAACGGAACACAAGAAGAAGGGACATCTTGATGAATCGGGAGCACCGTGACTTCAAACAGCCATAACTTTTGAATCGTAGATCAGAATCACTATTATAATATGTCCACGTGTTCGTATCGACGAGCCCTACAAGAGTAGTCGCTATGCCACTACGCCATTTTTCGGAGCGTTCTGAGATCGTCTTGGGGGTCAAATCGACGGTTCAAAGTTATTTTTACTATTTTTAGGTTGTTTTGAGGTTGTTAAGATTTTATTTCTTTGTTAGGATTTACTATATTTAGATTTGAATTCCAAATCATTATTTGAATTCAAATTTGAATTTTAGTTAGGATTAGATAAAGATCTATTAGATTTGTTTGTTAGATTTAGATAATTAGTTGAGATCCTAGTTTGTTGGGATTCTCTTCTATAAATAAGCTTGTGAACCTATTGATTATTTAGATTATTGATATTTGAAATTTAATTTATTTATTTCTTGTATTTTGTTAGGAGTACTAACAATTGCAAAGACCTCCCAATTCTCTAGTATTTCATCTGAAGTAGTATATTATTGAAGCCCAACCCCCTGGCATTCTTTTAAAGAATCAACAGCGCCGTTGGAGCCTACTGATTTCGTTCTTTTGAACGGATCCGTAGAAGAGCGTGGTTACACGCTGCATCAGAATGCATGGGCTGGATTGTCCCATAACAAAAAGCAGCACCGCAACCTAATAGTGTTCTTCCATTCGGGAGCTGTCGTTTGTATTAGATCATGCAGAGAAGGGCTAAACTGATCTTGTTTTTCGCCGATCTTTTTATCTTCATGATTTGGAGACTATAACTGGCTTGATTTATATGATGCATTGGTAGTGTTCATTTGATGGATGTTCTCATCATTCTCCTTTTGGATGGAGAAATGTTGAAGATGCGCCATTGCCGACTGATTGTGCATATCTTGGATGAGCTGGTCGTATGGACCGAATTCTGTGATTCGTCCCATATGGATAACAGCAATGGAATCTACACTGCAGAGCGTAGAGAGGCGATGGACGATGATAATGGCTGTTTGCACGGCGGAGGCTTTATCCAGAGTGTCTTGCACAGCTTTCTCTGAGTGGGAGTCTAATGCGCTGGTGGCCTCATCGAGGAGGAGGATTTTTGGATCTCTTAGAAGGGCCCTTGCAATCGCGATCCTTTGTTTTTGTCCTCCAGACATTTGAGTGCCAAATTGTCCAACCTGATGAATGTTGAAGCCATTAGGCCAGTCAGCCATATATTGCATTAGTTTGGGCACATCAGAAGGTATAATGGTCAATACTAGCAGTGTGTTTGCTTGCATATTGTACCTAGTAATTATAGAGGATGAATTATGATAGTTGCTACAGTTATTATTAATGTCAACTGGAAAATGGAGTGCCAGTAAAGGAAAACAATATAGAAATTTCGGAAGTAGCAGACATGAATTTTCACATTGATGGGAATGAGGGAAAATGGAAATGTTGGGAAAACTACAAACAGATATTTGTATGCATTTCATATTATTGTTCTATTTGTATTCCACTGCATTTAGAACTTGTCTACTATGTTTGTGGAACCTATTTCAAATTCTTTTTCTGTATTCAATTACTAGGAATCACTATTTTACATGGAAAATATGTCTCTGCTATTATGATAGCAACTATTTTAAAAATTATACAGTTAATAAGTTCATAGCAGAAGGTGTTGTTTACTATGTATCAGAATAACTACTTCCCAGTTTTTCTGTTTAGTCAACCTAAAATCGGTATAACTTTAATGGCTACCCCTATTCCATTCCACTCATATGCAAATAACTAGTCCAATGGGTGGGCATTGGAACAATACTTTTACCGGTTTTCTTGGTCCTTTTTTCAACACCAATCAATTTTATTAATTATTTATAAAAGGAATAACTCCAGTCATATTCAAATAAAAAACAGAACAACCTTTTGGGAATTTTTTTTAAAATTCAATTATTTGGTTACCAAAAAGGGCTCAAGTGGCTGGAGGAAGGGTTGTAACATCTTTATTTGTCATCAAATGTTATTGTTCATTCTTACAAACTAGAACCAAATTTAGTACAGGATCAACATGTACCTTCAATGGTCTTCCTGGTAAGGTCGATAGCTTAGAATTATTAATTTAGTCATATCATGAAGAATGAGGTATAATGAAAATGACAAAGCAGGAGTAATGAACTCACATGGGTATTATATCCATCGGGGAGTTCGACGATGAAATCATGTGCATTAGCAGCTTTAGCTGCTGCAACTATCTCTTCCATTGAAGTTTCTGATTTGCCAAACTCAATGTTCTCCTTGATAGATGAGGCGAAGAGCACGGGCTCTTGGTTAACCAGGCTGATTTGGTTTCGAAGCCAATTCAACTGAAGCTGGTCGATGCAGACTCCATCCAGTAATATCTCCCCTTCAATCGGATCGTAGAATCTCTCTATCAGTGATATGATTGTCGACTTGCCAGATCCGCTCCTTCCAATTAGGCCAACAGTCTCTCCGGCCATCACCTGAAGATTGAATTTCCTCAACACGATGCTCTCAGGTCTTGATGGGTACGCAAAATCAATGTTTTTGAACTCTAGTTCTCCTCTAACGTCCTCCATTGTCTTCCCATTTTGGTCATTGGAGTTTATGCTTGGAACGCATTCGATTATGTCGAATATCAAAGCAGCAGCAACAGTTGCCTCGGAGAAATATTTCAGATTTATCAGGGAACTCCCAAGGGCTCTGTGATTCATCATAATGGAGGTTAGCATTCCTGAATCCAGTTGTACAAGTTTTTATTTTTTACTGAAACTTTGGAACTAATGTCTCATTGAAGTGAAATTCCAGCATCTTCTATGATCTTTACCAAAATCACAGAATTTGAATTCATGCTAAGCCCCGTTCAGAACCCATTTTTTTTAAAATACAGTTTTTTCATAAAAGTTCCTCTCAACTGTTTTTTTTATATAAAGCTACTCTCAACCAGACTTTTCCATATAAGCTGATTTGTTGGATTTTAACACATAAAAATCAAAATGTGAAACCAAAAGCTAAAATTTTAGAACATCCGTTCCAAACTATTTATCTGAAACCTGATTTTACATGACAATTGGTTCCAAATTCTGAGATGTGAAATGCTTTTGGAGATATATTACCTGTTAAAAATGACAAGAAAAGATAACCTTTTGTATATACATTAAGATTTTATTCATCTCTGGCTGATTTCATAATTTTATATTAGATGGTATGTTTCTTGAGCAATAATTTTGGCTGTGTAGGGTGTTAATGTGCTGTTTTTATTTAGTCTAAAGCAAAAGCTAACATCAAGTGTCCTGAAGCCAAAAAATAAGATTCTTTATATGCAGTTCAGTTTCCTAAGAACCAAAACAATGCTCTACTTACAGTCCTCCGACGATGATACAAACGCCGGCATTGAAAACGTCTCCTCCTTTCGCGCCCTTCCCAATGACCAACATGCTCCCATACCACGCCTGGAGCGACCAGAGTGTGTAAGCAATGCCAATGGTTCCAAAAGCCATTCCCTTCATCAGTCCTTCTTTGACTCCCAGTTTCAGACCCAGTTCCAATGCGGCCGAGAATTTCTGCTCCACGTAACTCTCTGCGACGTATGAGAAGACCGTCCGGATCGATGAGAGTGCCTGTTCATCTATCCCTCCGGCGGTCATGTGAGACTTTTGAATTTTCTTCATCACCTCTGCCAAGAGTTTGCCGTACACGATCATCGGTGCGACAAGTAGGGTCAATGCTGGGGTCATTACAAGGGCTAGTCTCCAGCAGAGGTAGAAGGCAACCAGTTGTGAGGCGAAGAAGGTGGAGATGTTCATAAGGAAGTTTGGTATCTGTGTTAAGGGAGGTATTGAATAAGACTCTCAATTATCCGAAAATTAAAAATATCTTATATTCTAATATCTAGAATGCGGATATAAATATCAATGTATCCCGCTCAAGTATGTTGTAAAAATTACCGTGTTTAAGTTTTATTGAGTTCAAATTCATTATTCTGCATTGTTAATCATATCTTGAAAATTTAACTATTATATTGTTTTTGTATGATTTGTGAAGGAGTCAATAAACCTCGGAAACTTGATTTTAATTAACTTATCTCTCTACTATGTCACCTAGCGGCTAGCATCTAAAAGATCAGGATTCATATCTAACTGATTTGAGATAGGATATGAATATTAAAATATTTGTTTTGTATCTGGTCTGTTGACATGTTTAGCAAGGAAGCAGAAGCACCTTTTCACTGATGACACCCTGTATGGTGAGAGTAACAGCCAAGAGACTGGAGATGACCTGATACATCATTGAGCCGCCGTTTCTCATGTCGAGGAAGCCGACATCTTGGCTCAAGATGGCGTTCAAGTACTCCCTCCGCATCCTCGAAGCTTGTCGCTCGGCGGTCCGAGCCCAACACAGCCCTTCTGTGTACAGACATTGAACTCAGAAGGAAGGAAAAACACAGTACTACTAAGCCAATACACAACACAAAGCTAAGAGAAGAATGGGTACCAAAAAATGCTCCAAGTCCAACACCCACAGCTATGTAGACCAAGTTCAAGCATTCTACAAACACCACAATAAACAAATACATTCATCATTGTTGTCTTTACAAGCAGTGATGAAATAAAACAGGTGAATATATAGAGAATATTTGTGTAGATCAATTATGATGTAACGATGCGATGCAGAGCTGTTTCATGTGTGTTTTTTTCAAATAAATATCAATTAAAAATAAGTATTTTCATCAAAGTGTATTTTTATTGCTTTTTCATTGGCCCACAAAGAGATTTTCTCTGCATGTAGGGTATACTTACATTCATTGAATGCCGATGTATTGTCATTCTAATTAATGAAGTGTGTGTGTGTGTATATATATATCTTATAAAATTAAATTATGTATACATGGACGATCTTCTTTGCATGTTTTGAAAGTGCATGTATTATATGTACTTTTATCTTTAGATAAAGTATATTTTATAATTAAGTGTATATACTATATAGGCAACAAAAAAAAAAAAAAAAATGTAGGTTTCATTTAGTGAAGTATATAAATTCCTCGTTAGAAAAAAAATAGAATTGTACATGAAACGTTATATAAAATAACATGTAATAATACTATTTTATGGAGATCCCCCACTACAGGATGATATTACATTTGATGGGCCACAGAGACACCTAGTGTTGTGCTCATCTGCGTGACACACCACCATCACAACACAATGAGTTTTCCATGTGACTTGCCACAGACGATCTACTAGAAGAAAATCAAGAGTTGAAGTCAGTAAACCTGATCGATGTCACGGAGTGTGAACGAAGAGGTGGCGGCGTACACGTTCATCACCTGACTGAGGGCGAGCATGATCAGAGGCGTCGAGGCCCCATCCACCACGCACCCGATTGTCCCCACCGCCATCAACATCGTGTCCACCAAGTCAGAGCACCTGAAGATGGCCCCCAATGACGTCGCGCCTGGCCTCCTCGGCAGGCCATCCTTGCCAGAGGCTACCTCTTCTTCCATTGTGACCTCCTCCATTTCAATTAAGCTGCATTTGGTGCACAAAAGATGTTCCAATATATAGACATTCTATAGTAATGTATATTCAGGTGGGTCCTGTTAAAATTAGGTGTCTAGGAAACTGGGGTACTGCATCTTTGGTAACAACAATGCATGCCTTATAAAAACTTTTTTTTGTTGTTTAGCTCATGCAATGTGATCCTCAAGAGTACAACTTACTAGAACATTATAGTTCTTGTGGGTCTTATTAGGTGCATCTGAAAGTGAGGTACTGCATCTTTTGGTACTAGCAAGGCAATAATGGATCTTAAGATTTTGGGTAATTAACACTTTTAATCCTTGAAAATTGAATATTTATAAAAATAGCCCCCTCGTCGAATATTAGCAAAAAATAGCCCCGGTGAGAGATTATACAGGAGACGACATATATACATGCCGTCTCCAATGTTGGGAATTTAAAAAAAATCAAGATGACTGGAAGGAAAAAATGGACAGGAGACGGCATGTATATATGCCATCTCCTGAAAACGGTATGTATATATGCCGTCTCCAACTTAGAATTTTTTTTTTCAATACATCATAAATCCTGCTTTAACAACTTAACTAAAATTCATATATAATTTTCATATATGTTTAATCACTATATTTCATTACATCACTGATTTAGTAGTCAAACCTTCTCAACTTTCTGGGTGAACATTTTCCAAAGACTGGATCATTTTCTGGTGAATTATCAACTACTCATTGTTCATGTACGGAACTAATTTAATCTAAGTAACGAATTCGTAGGCTTCTAACAACCTCAAAACAACCTAAAAATAGTAAAAATAACTTTCAACCGTCGATTTGACCTCCAAGACGATTTCAGAATGCTCTGAAAAATGGTGTAGTGGCGTAACTCCTGTAGGGATTGTGGATACGAACGTGTGGACATATTATAATAGCGATTCTGATCTACGGTTCAAAAGTTATGGTCGTTTGAAGTCACGGTGTTCCCGATCGATCAATTTTCTTCTTTTTGTTCCATTTGATCTCGGCCGTCCATATACTGTATGGCTATGATGTCTGCATCTTCAACTTTAAAAACACGACCATCTTTTATAAGAAATGACAAAGCAAAGACATTCTCTACCGTCTGTGCAAAGGAAGCTCGATTCAATATAAAGCAAACATTCAATGATAAAATTATAAATTGGAGACGGTATATATATATATGCCGTCTCCTGTAAGTTTATTTTTTTTAAGAAAACCGAGATTCCTGGAGGAGAAAATGCACAGAGGACGGAATGTCTATATGCCGTTTTCAGGAGACGGCACTGGAGACGGCATGTATATATGCCGTCTTCTGTATAATCTCTCACCGGGGCTAGTTTTTGCTAATATTCGATGGGCGGGGCTATTTTGCAATTTTTCAAATTTCAAGGGCTAAAAGTGCTAATTGCCCGAAGATTTTGGATAACTTGCAAATAAATCCATATATTTATATTATTTATTATAACGGGCCCCTCTAAATATTTCTTTTTTATATATCTTTAAATCCCCTGCCTTGTATAGACACACCATACACACAAATATAACGCTTTTACTTTCTTCAATCTTTGACAACTCTTGGTAAAAAAAGAAGAAGATAAAATTCTATTTACTTTTACTTTTAATTTTATTTTTCACCCAATAAAGAATAAAGGACATGAATTAAAATATAATTCAAAATCAAAAGTAAGATGGATTCTTTCAGTACTCTTATATTTTGATAGGCTTTCGCCCAAAAAAATCTTAAACACAATATTTCCATTGAATTTTCAATTAACTTACTTCCAAATACAAAATATGTTCTTCCTTTGTGAGTTACCCTAATATTTTTATTATGAAAATATCATCATGTTCGAGGATATATTTGATAGATAATCTTTTTTATTAAATCTTTTTTAAAAAAAAAGAATTGAACTCAATGACTCCTCATTCAAGAGGGGATACATGTTCAAGACCAGGATATTTTATATTTTCACAGTACCTAAGATTATTTTTGGTAATGAAATGAGGTAACTAGTTTCAGGTAAAATATCCTTAATTTTTGAGGATATATTTGCAAACAAACCCTCTAATTAAAGCAGTCCTTGCAACTTTGTGATCCTCGGAAATCATTACAAAAAAACGTTATACATTCCGATCATATCATTGTTGATAGTGTTAACATGTATATTTTTAACATTAAAAACCTTGACGAGATTTCCAACATTTTATGAGGGGGATACACCACATATTAATTTGTTCTTGTGTATATGTTGTCCTTCTCTAGTTTTCATGAGATTCAGCCAATTATGGCCTTACTTTGGTGAGCATTTTGTGTTGCAGATGGAAAGGAATTTTATTTATTTATTTATTTATGGCTGGAACTTTTTCGAATACTAAAATCATGCTTCCATCCATAGCTATTGTAAAACCTGTAGGCGTGATCTTCATATTCGAATTGCATACCAACTTCAGGTATCCCACTATCACTCGATTGATCTATAGAAGATACATTCAACAATCATGATTTATACAATTTAATCCACACATAGACAACAATCAAGAATTATACAATTTAATCCACACAGAGACAACAATAAGGAATTATATATTTTGATCCAAATAGAGACAACAATTACAAATGATAAAATTTAATCTAAAAATTCTAATACAGAGCTTGTGAAAAAAAATCAATATTCTTAATCAAGGAGAAAAAAAACCACATTTTTGTGAATAAAACTTCACATCCACTGAAGATCTATGTGAAGCTAGGAATGACTAAGACACTAAGTTGTTGTTTGGATGGCATGACTATCATTTATGTATGTATGTCAAAATAATCAGGAAAATATCTTATACAATCATCATAGAAGATAGTACTACTAGATGGAAGATCGAATGATTGTTTCAAAACTATAAAAAAAACACAGAGCAATTACATTACAAAATAAATGATAATAACTGGTTGGAGTATTTCAAGTGGTTTGGTTAAAGTAGTGTGTGTTTCATCAATGATTCAATGTTGTAACCAAGGGATTATAGTTTTTTATATATATATACAAATGATGAAAATCTAAACAATGACATTAAAATGTAAAAGGGGGGAGGGAGAGAACCAACCTATTTCATCTGGCTGACCATTGTCGTACCATTGATCTGCCTCCTCCTCGTCCATGTCCGTACCCAAAGAATGAAGAAATACTTCTTCAGTTGATGGTGGAGCCCCACAGGGAAAATGAAGAATTAAAAGAGAAAAACCAAAGATTTGGGAAGATTTTAGTGGGATATGGAGTGCTTTGGGAATGAATATTGTGTTGGGGGTATTTTTGGAATGTAATCATTTTTTTGGGTTGACAGCACTTTGTGGGTGACGTGTGAGTGAGGTGAGATTGAGATTTTTTTATTACAGGTGGCAAGATTCTGGTGGCTGCCACAGGAAACAATCCTGTGGTAAGCCACAGACGATCTGAAGCCGTGTCGTAGGGTTCAGAAAACTAAACTCATAGCATCTAGATCCTTTACGATACTATCAATGTCGATATTAAATATTTATGTCGACAATGCTTGTGTTGCGGGGTTCAGAAAACTGAACCTGTAACATTTGGATCTTTTGCGACATTTTCAGTGTCGATATTTGGTCTTTATGTCGATAATACTTGTGTTGTAGGGTACATAAAACGCGAATCACATTTCGAAAACCAAATAAACAACATCCACATCTCACAAACAAATAATTACACACATTTTAACATATAGATAAGAATAACTTTCATCAAAACCAAACAAACATTATTCACATATCAAAAAATATAAATAACTCCACAATTTAAATCACACAAAAACCTTATTCACCAAGACATAAAATAAACACATGGATCCAGCAAAAAAGGGCACATTTCATCACCCTCTTCTTCTCCTTTTTCACAAAAATTTTCCCTCCCCCTAAATCAAATAAACAAACAAATAAATTCTTCCCAAAATGATGAATTTCTCCATAAAAAGACATCAACAACATCACCTACGACAATATCAACACCGAGGGAGGGTCACCGAGAGGGCTGTCGGAAGAGAGGGGGGAGGGAGTGAGAGGAAGGGAGAAAGAAGGAGCTAACTAGGGCTTTTTTTAAGGTTTCAAAGGGATTGGTTGAAGGGGTGAGCATTGAAAACCATATGTTCCCTTACATAGTTGGGTGTTTAAAGCATATTTGTGATTTGGGTTGGTTGTGAAAAAAATGGGGTGCACACTTGAAAATGAGGGGTGTAATAAGAGGCACCCGAGGTTATTTCCATGCCCATTGTCTTTGGTAACTTTTCGGACCCTGCACATGTTAGAATCGGGGGAGGACCTGCTCTAATGAACACACTAAGGTAGGCCGACGAGGACGTGACGCAAAGCATGCATGGGGTCAAGGAGGAGACAAATGCACGGGTTCGAAGCCATTACGCACTTCTTAGGTCGCATACCCGGTATCCTATAGGGATTCAAGTGGCACAAGATCGAGCCGACTTATTGGGTTTCAAGATGCAGGAACAGAGGTATCAGTCAAGCTTTGTTAATAGTCTACTGGGGGAGTTTGGTTCCCGCGGACCGTTCGTGTTGGAGGACGGAGAGGAGGTAGGGGGCGCTGGTGTACAAGAAGGAGAGGTGGAGCCGCGGGAGGGAGACGGGGAGGTGGCGAGACAGGTATCGGAGGTGGTTGAGCGGGAGGGAGACGGGGAGGTGGCGAGACAGGTGCGACAGCGAGGTCCTAAAGGTGCGGGTGCTCGAGATAAGAGGGACACAAGGTGATATCTTGTTGACTATGTTTAAATGCTTAGTATGGAACATAAGGGGCATGAATGACCCAGCAAAAAGAAGGGCGATTCGGGACTTGGTGGAGGAGCACAGGGTCCAGTTGTGCTGCATACAAGAAATGAAGATGGAGACGGTAGATCGGGGGATCATTCAAGAACTGGGAGTGAGTCTCCTCGATGAATGGGATGTTAAGGAAGCCAGGGGCGCGATGAGAGGAATTCTATTCTACTAGAACACTAGTTTTTGGAGGGTTGTAGACAGATCAGAGGGAAGACACTTACTTTCCATTATGTTGGAGGAAAAATAGACTAGTAGGTAGTGGGGTTGTTTGGGGGTTTATGGCCCACACGAGGACACGGAGCGCGAGGCGCTGTGGGAGGATTTGTCCGCTATTCAGGCAGAGTGGACAATTTCGATAGCAATCATGGGGGACTTCAACGTGCTGCGGAGAGCAGAGGAGAGGAACCGCAGGGGAGAGGTGACCCCGGCCATGGTAAATTTCTCCGACTGGATCGAAGAGGAGGGTCTCATTGACCTCTCGATATCAAACCACACTTTCACGTGGAGCAACATGCGTGAGGAGCCATTGCTCGCGAGGATGGACAGGATTCTACTGGATGATGAGTGGGAGAGCGCACACCCGAACAGCGCGGTGCTTGGCCTGCCGCGGGTGGTGTTGGACCACATTCCTCTCTTATTGTCTTCGGAGGTGGAGAGGCCATCACCGGGTCCTTTCCGATTCGCGTCCTAGTGGTGTGAAGTGGAGGGCATCGAAGACTTGATCCGGGGATCGTGGAACAAGAGCATGTGCGGACTTTGAGGGGCGGGTTGTGTGGCGTTTAAACTAAGGAGGCTGAAGAGAGTCTTGCAGGAGTGGCGTAGGGCTCATCGGGCAATTAGGGCAGAGAAGAAGCAGGAACTCCTTCGGGTCATATAGGAGCGGGATAGGGAGGAGAAAGTCACGATGTTGGCGTAGTCCGAGTGGGAAGCTAGAACCAAAGCCAAGGGCAAGTTAACAGCCATTTTGAAGATGGAGGAGATCAAATGGCGTCAAAATTCCAAGGCCTTATGGCTCAAAGCGGGAGATAGCAACACCAAGTTCTTTCACCGGGTGGCAAGCCAAAGGCGTCGGGTGAACCGGATCGCGCAAATTAGAATAGAGGACGAAGTATGGGAGTATTCACGGGACATCCGAACCAACCTGGTGGAATACTTTGAGAAAGCTTTCGATAAAAGGAGGGGGTGGCGACCTACATGGGAGGACATGGATTTGCCAAAATTGAGCTCGGCACAATGTTCTATACTTGACGCGCCGTTCAGCGAACTGGAGATCCACAGGGCATTGGCGAAGGCGGAGGGGGACAAGGCACATGGTCCAGATGTGTTCGGACTAACTTTCTATCAAAAGTATTGGAGCATCATTTTGAGGCATTCAAGCACCCAACACTTTGTGTCCCCTCATGAAACTTTGTCCTTATACCTAAGAAGGAAGGAGCGGTGCACGTTGAGGATTATAGGCCGATTTGTTTGGTGAATGTGGCGTATATATAATTGTGGCTAAGGTCATGGCTGCTCGGATGAAGGAGGTTTATGGAGACCTCGTGGAAGACTCGCAAACGGCATTCCTCCTCGGCTGGTGCTTGCAAGATGGGTTCGTGGCGGCACATGGGTTGGTGTCCTCATTACATAAAGATAAGAGGAGGGGCCTTCTTTTCAAATTAGATTTTGCAAAGGCATGCGATAGTGTGGATCGTGGTTTCCTCTTGCATCCGTTAGAACTACACGGTTTTCCAGCCCCGATGGATAAGGATGATACAACAATGCATCAACATTCCACACGCATCACTAGTGATCAATGGGGAGGTGGTCGGCCTCTTCCCCCTCAATTGAGGCAGGGCGACCCGTTATCACTAATACTGTTTGTGCTAGTGGCCAACGTGTTGCGAAGGCTATGCATAAAGGCGGAGGAGGCGGGTTGGATTGAGGGCATATCTAAATCACCGTCAGGGAGGAAGGTGACAGTGTTGCAATATGAGGACGGCACTATAATGCTAAGCGAGGTGACGGGGAGGAGTGTGAGGGGTTTGCGTTTCATTTTGTTTTGCTTTGGGCTATTGTCGGGCCTAAGGCTAATTATGCAGAAATTTTCTATGCATGGAGTGAATACTTCGGTGGAAGAGGATGAGGCACTGGTGGCATGAATGGGATGCTCGATAGGTGGATTCTAAACTAAACACTTGGGACTACCTCTAGTCAACGGCAGATTGAAAAAGGAACATTGGGATCCACTCATAGAGCGCTTCGAACGAAGATTGTCGGGATGGTGTGGGAAGCTTCTGAGTTGGGGAGGGAGGTTGATATTATTGCAAGCGGTGTTGTCGAACCTTTCGATATTCTACCTCTCCATATTCAGAATACCCACGGGGGTGCTTGACTGCGTGGAACGTATAAGGAGGCGCTTCTGGTGGCGGGGAGGAGATGACACGCGATGGGCCCCGCAAATGGTGGATTGGGGGACAGTGTATAGATTGAAAAAGGAGGGCGGTTTGGGGGTACTAGAGCTATGGGGGATGAACCGGGCACTCCTCTTGAAGTGGATGTGGTGCTGGTTCAACGGATGCAACGCACTGTGGAGTGCGATGTTTAGGGAGCGATAAGGGGAATGAGGCATTGGGGTGGGACGGTGGTCCATGATGAACGCACATGCGTCACAGATCTGCAAGGTTTTGTTTGTCGATTGTGCCGACATGGGAAATGCAATAGTCTGGAATATAGGCAACGGTGCCTCGATCGATTTGTAGCAGTATCATTGGAGCGGGGATGACAACCTTCACGAGTTGACCCCCGACATATATCATATGGCGGTTAGGAAGAACGGGACAGTGAAGGAGTTTTATCAACCGGCAGACAGATCCTGGGTGCTATAGCTGTTGCGGGGGAGACTCAATGCGGGTGAGACGCGCTAGTTCACGGCACTGCTGGGGAGGATCGGGCAGATTAGGCCACAAGAGGACGTCGAGGACCTCTGTCGATGGAGGCACGCGACTTCAGGGAAACACTCTGTCAAAAGCACATATAACAGGTGGAGCCGGGATCAGTCAGGGGAGTCAAGGATGTATGCGAAGTATGCACAAACGTGGAGTCCGAAGATCCCTTTAAAGATTAAAGTGTTTGTGTGGTTCCTCTTCTTAGAATGTCTTCCGACGAGGGGATATCGAGCTAGATAGGTGTCGGAAGACTCCAGCGACTGCGCCCTGTGCGTGAGGGACACGGAGATGGTCAACCACCTATTCCGCACGTGCGAAGGGACGCGGGATTTCTGGGCAGTGGTGGGGAGATACACAGGCATGCATACCTCTTTTCAAACGGTGGAGGAGTTGTGGGTGGCGGGGAAAGCGATGAAGAGATCCGGCAATCATAGTAGGGAGGCAGTGGTTTCACAAGTCATTGTTCTGGCAGGGGCATGGACGATTTGGAAGATGTAAAACGATATCATCTTCAACGGATCCAGGGTGTATCAGGAGAATAAAGAAAATAAAATAATTTAAGGATAAGTCTCTGAGGGACTAAAAAGGAACATATCATATAAATCTAGGGACTAAAACCAAAATAACAAGAAATGAGGGATTGATCACTAAATCCTATGATTTATGGGGACTTAAAAAATAAAAAATCCAAAAGTTAAAAACATTGCACGTTAGATGAAACAATGTTTTCAAAGAATTGATTATTTTTTAATCAATTTAAAACATATATTTTTAAAAATCTTATATATATATATATATATATATATATATATATATATATATATATATATATATATATATATATATATATATATGGAAATACTTACGTGCGGTCGTGCGGTCGTACGCCTGCGGTCGTGAGCCGTCTGATCGCGGGTCCATCGTATCCAATGGTCGACGTGATTCGCACCCGACCGTCCGATGCGATGGACCCGTGATCGACGGCCCGTGATCGCGGGCGCACCGACAGCACGACCGCACGTAAGCACGTCCCTATATATATATATATATATATATATATATATATATATATATATATAGGGAAGTGTATATATATATATATATATATATATATATATATATATAGGGAAGTGATTCGGTGCGGGAATGCGGTCGTGCGGGAAGCGATCACGGGCCGTCGATCACGGGTCCATCGCATCGGACGGTCGGGGGTGATTCATCTCGACCGTTGGATGCGATGGACCCGCGATCGAACGATCGACGTCGTTTCCCGCATTCCTGCATTCCCGCACTGAATCACTCGACTATATATATATATATATATATATATATATATATATATATATATATATAGGGAGCTGATGGGGTGCGGTCGTGCGATCGTGCACCTCGTCGTGCGTCCAAGTCGTGTACCGTGCGATTGATGTTCTCGTGATCGCACGGTCCGTGTTTAAAACACGTCGACCGTGCGATCGACGAGAATATCGATCACACGGTCCATGTAACGGGCGCACGACGGGGTGCACGGTCGCATGACCGCACCCCATTGCCCCCGTATATATATATATATATATATATATATATATATATATATATATATATATATATATATATATATATATATATATATATATGGATGATTACGTGCGGCGAACGATGGGTGCGGCATCGATCACGGGTCCATCGCATCGGACGGTCGGGAGCGATTCACATCGACCGTCGAATGCGATGGACCCGCGATCGAACGGCCCACGTCGCGGTCGCACCTGCCGTTCGCCGCACGTAATCACTCGCGCATATATATATATATATATATATATATATCAGGGTGTATATATCGTTTAATCACTTCGCGATTAAACGATATCATCTTCAACGGATCCAGGGTGTATCAGGAGAATAAAGAAAATAAAATAATTTAAGGATAAGTCTCCGAGGGACTAAAAAGGAACATATCATATAAATCTAGGGACTAAAACCAAAATAACAAGAAATGAGGGATTGATCACTAAATTCTATGATTTATGGGGACTTAAAAAATAAAAAATCCAAAAGTTAAAAACTTTGCACGTTAGATGAAACAATGTTTTCAAAGAATTGATTATTTTTTAATCAATTTAAAACATATATTTTTAAAAATCTTATATATATATATATATATATATATATATATATCGCTCGAGATTAGGTGCGGCGAACGGCAGGTGCGGCCGCGACGTGGGCTGTGATCGCTGCCGCACCCGCCGTTTGCCGCACCTAATCGGTTCTCATATATATATATATATATATATATATTATATATATATATGGAGCCGATGGGGTGCGGTCGTGCGATCGTGCACCCCGTCGTGCGTCCAAGTCGTGTACCGTGCGATTGATGTTCTCGTGATCGCACGGTCCGTGTTTAAAACACGTCGACCGTGCGATCGACGAGAATATCGATCACACGGTCCATGTAACGGGCGCACGATGGGGTGCACGGTCGCATGACCGCGCCCCATCGCCCCCGTATATATATATATATATATATACACGGATGATTACGTGCGGCGAAGGCGGGTGCGGCATCGATCACGGGTCGATCGCATCGGACGGTCGGGAGCGATTCACATCGACTGTCGGATGCGATGGACCCGCGATCGAACGGCCCACGTCGCGGTCGCACCCGCCGTTCGCCGCATGTAATCACTCGGGCATATATATATATATATATATATATATATATATATATATATATATATATATATATATATATATATGATTTTAAATGAATTGAATGTATTTATGTTTGTATCTTTTCTAGTATATAATGCTTTAGAGAAAGTAGGAATGATTGAACGACAGGCCCAACTCTCTGTTATTATTGGCCCAACTTATCATTATAGGACCACATGCCCAACTTAGGGTGCGTTTGGTTGCGCGATTGCAAAATTGATTCTGTAGGAATCTGCGATTACAAACCTGATTCCGCAGGAAGCTCACTTTCTCAGCTTTTTGAAATCGCAGCTTTTGGGCACTATTTGCCTGCAATCGCTGGGTTTAAAACTGCGATTACAAAACTGTTTGGTTGCGCGATTGCAAACGCAGCTTCCTGTAATCGCAATCGCAGCGCAATCGCGCAACCAAACGCACCCTTATGCTGGGCTAAACCCGAGATTTCTATTTTGTGGCGAAGCTTATCCTGCAGCAGCGGAGCAGTTTAAACTTAGGATTTTGTTCTAGATTAATTCATTCAAACTTAGGTCCATTTAGAAACACAGATTGAAAAATAGCTTTTTGAATAAAGCTATTTTTTAATATGATTTTAGAACTTGACTTTTTTAGGATATATTTTTTTTAATTCAGGAATCAATATTTGAAAT
This sequence comes from Acorus calamus, assembly GCA_030737845.1. Taxonomy (NCBI): domain Eukaryota; kingdom Viridiplantae; phylum Streptophyta; class Magnoliopsida; order Acorales; family Acoraceae; genus Acorus; species Acorus calamus. The sequence continues at coordinate 4,199,981 of CM060873.1, read as the reverse complement.
GAGTTTACTGTTTGGTAGAGAAAGTTGATTTTTAATTCAAAAAATCGATTACGAAAAAAATCGTTGTTTTCGAGCTTTTTAAAATAGGGATTTCGAGAGAAAAATTAAAAGGAATACAACTTTTAATATATGATAAGTACAACAGTATAGATCTATTGAAAAAACGTTTTGGGTGGCTGGGCTAGATATATACAAGGGTTCATGCAGTGGCGTAGCCACCATAGGACCGGGGGGCATGTGCCCCCCCCCCCCCCCTTGGATTTTTTTAATTATTTTCATATCATTTTAATTTACTTCTAGGTCTTTTTAATATTTTGTGATAAGTTAATTTTAATTAGAGTCCATAGATCATAGGCCCCACCTACATATGTAATTACCTAAACAACAACTACTCATAACTAAATAAAATAAAATTAAAACAATCATCTATTATCTATCTGGACCATCTATGTGTATGGTGTGCACTCACCCATTCTTTTAATTAACCTTCCCCCCTCCACATAATACAAAAATCATTTTTAACTCTCATTTTTCATTTACCCCCAAACCTCATTTTATCTATATCCCACAAACAGCTATAGAGGCATGGATTTCACTTCTCAGCGTCTTCACCTAGGTATCCATCTTGAAAAAAATAAATTTTTGAATATTTTTTTTTTCTTTTTATATCTCAACTGTTCCTAATATCAATCTTCATCTCTAAATAATTTTTACTTTTTGTTCCATTAAATGTCTCACAATTGTTACTAATTTATTTAAAGTTTAAAATATTTGTATAAATATCTAAAATAATCAAATCATTCAACATTTTTCGAATATGAAACCTCATCGAAGTCAAATTTAAAAGTATGTATTGCTTATTAGATTTATGTTTTGACATTTTTTTTATGAATTATCAATATGAAATAAGATATATTGTTTTAAAATATGATACTTATTTTTTATAATTATTCAGTGATATGTTTTTTTATAAATGTCTGTATTTCATTTTATACGTATTTTTAATCTATGCTATTTAAATAAAAAAAACATAATGATATAATTTTAAAAAATATTTATATGATCACATTAAGCCCCCCCTTCATAAAAATCCTAGCTCCGCCACTGGGTTCATGGCTCAGATGATGAATTCGAGAGCTTGGGTTAATATTCCTGTTCATGTGAATGCATACATCTGTAGTGGGGAATAAATGTTGAATAATCAAATCTCTTTTTCAAATATTTGGAACTCGTTTATCAAATGAAAATGTTAGGGACAGTACCATATGCAATATTCTAATGCTTTAATTTTTTTTTTAAAGTGCATACTACATTATATGAGTATCTATATTAGCATTTCCCGTTTACTTCTGACCTGTTCCATCTTACATTTCTAAAGCATTTTCTCCATTATCATTCTCCATTTTTTTTTCAAACAAGTAATTAGGTGCATCTCATTTGTAATGTAAAGGCATAGATCATATTATAATACTACATAGATTGGTCAATATTTCTTTATATTTTGCACATAAATAGAAAGAGGGCGGTGCTTTGTGTTTTCTTTAATTGTCAGTATTTCTCATGACTGTTATTGCAATGAATGATCTCATATTTAATGATTTATGTGGGTAGTATTAGCTTTTATGAAACTCTTACCCATTATCATTTTGTTGTTTTACCAATTTTACTTCTTGTTTATACACTCTCTTCTTTCTTTCCTGCCCTTTTGAGTTTGTGTGTGTGTTGGGGGGGGGGGGGGGGGGGGGGGGGGGGAAGTACTGTGATACACTTATGAGAATCAAATGAATGCCAACGTGTAATGGTGTTGAATGAGCTGATTTGTGATAAACTACGATGAGGAGAATTTCAATGATTGCTTGGGATGCTTTCAGTTATGTCTTAGGGTCATGTTCATTAATTCATGGATGCCATTAGTGAGACCAGCCTTCTGTTTTTCAGTGAATATTGATGATCTCTACTACCTCTCTGTGGTTGAAATGAATAATTGGCTTATGATGAAGCACTTGAGAATTATGAATTCTATCCTATCTTTTCATGTGTTTGAATTAGTGTTTACATCTCAAAGACACCATCTATATGATCCAAAAAAATATTATGGGAAAATATGTCATATAAGCTCAAGTATATATAATTATGGTTTTTTCTTTTGTGCTTCGGGCATTAGCTAGCTTTGGTTTAATAAAATTTAGAATAAAAAAAAGTTGAGGATTATATATAGCCAGAATCAACCTTGTGATTGACCCAGAAATCCTTTAGTTGTATTTCAGATTATATATAGCCACAGGTTAATGCCCCTTAAAAACCAAGCTTAAAGGCATGGATGCTTGAGCAAGAGATGTGGGTGTTGGAATTATAGTATACCTCAAACTATAGACTCAGGGAACATGGGACTCCTCAAATGGCTTCACATACCTTGTGTTAACTTTTCCATCATCATTGTTAACTTTAACTATATGAGCTTGTGTTGCTACTGTATACACATACTTTTAACAGCATTTGAAAAGTTTTGGATTCTACTTGAATTTTGTTTTGGACTAAATCAAAAGTGCATTGATCTCATATTGTATTTTCTTTTTTAACACCATGTGAAATAATGTGATTCTGATAGCATTGTTTTTCTTGGTGTATTTGTCTAGATACTACATGTTCAGAGAAGATGATATTTTAGGAACATTGCATGATTGATGGATTGCTGCTTAAACAATGATTTCTGGCATTACAATTGAGAAGATGATGCCCGTGGGATTGATAAATTTTGTTGTAGCATTTTGAAATCTTTAGTTCTCTTCTGTTAATGTAACTCTTGAACACTGGAAATGATGATAACATGATACTATTGTTGGATCCACTACTGTTTTGTGACAATTGGGAGACTTTCCAAGTTATTTAATTATGGTGATTTATGATTTAGAATATCAAATTCAATTTTCATTATATGGGTTGAATTTTTATTATATGGGTTGAATTTTTATTAACGTTTGGATATAATATGATGAAGTGTATTTCCATGTTTATCAATAGGGGAAAAAAGATATCATCAGTGTTTGAATTGTAGAATGAAATGATTTGCAGCTATATGAATACTATTAGGTTTAAGTTTGTAAAATATTCACTCTCTAAAGTGAGACATATATTTTGGGGAACAAATCCATGTTTTAAAAATAGTTAAAAAATAAGCACGTTTTTTAAATATTCAAGTTTGTGAAATATTCTCTCTAAAGTGGGACATATATTTCGGAGAACAAATCCATACTTTTAAAATAGCTAAAAAATAAGTACATTTTTTAAATATTCAACCAAACATCAAAATAATATTCAGTACTTATTAAATAGACCAAAATACCTTTCTAATAAGCACTACTGTTAAGTGGTGAATCAAACACACTTATTTGAATAAGTGCTTATATTTTCCGCTGAATCAAACAGTTTTTTAAACTGAATTGCATAAAACAATCAGTACTTATATAATCAGCACTGAATAAATCAATACTTAAATTCAACATTCAGCCGAACCAAACGCAGCCTAATCACCTTTGTAAATTAACCCCTTCAAAGCTCCAACATTACTAAATAACCTCCATAATCAAATTGAGGTATACGGATTAATCTGATTTTTAACCTAGTATACACTAGATTAAGAAAATGTTAAAAATTATATATTCAATCATTACAATGTATACATTATACATTTAGACAAGTGTATAAAAAATTAAAAACTGTTGGGGATCGTAAAAGAAATGATAAGTTTTTATTTGAAATTATATTTGAGTTAGCATACATTATTTAATTTCTTAAATTTTTTTCTTTTTAGTCGTTTATAATTTATTGATTCTTTGAGCTTTGTTATACAGGCTCCAACATATAGGCCCCTCCTACACGCTCCTTGACTTATCAAAATGTAATCGGTTATGTTGTTGCTTTTTACAAAAGGATAAAAAAGCTAAATACTAAAATATCTCTAATTAAAACTCACTCATCCATTCCACCGTTACCCTCTTTTTCCATTTTTTTTTTTCCCACTCACGCTCGTCCCTCTCGATGATTAAAAATCATTCGAAAAAATTTAAGGCTTCCAAAAACTCAAATGTGAATCGAAATCACAGCAAAAAAGAAACCCCCTTTTGTTTAAAATGATGAAGAAAACCTTTATTTGAATAATCGATTTGAAAAAAAAAGTGTTCTTCCGAAGGTCTCAACAACAATAAAAAAAAATGGGTATGCAACCTTTTTTTTGTATTTCAAAAAACCTCTGTTATTTTTTAAGATCTTATGGTTACATGGAAATGATTTTTTTTCTAGGGTATTTTTCCCGAAAAGTTACAAAAAGTAACTAACTTTTTTTTTTTTGAATTGTCAAATACCCCTGCAACCAACCCCTGATTTTTTTCTTCCTCCAGCTTTTGAAAAAAAAAAATTTATCCCTGCAGCGAACACCTAATTCTTTTTCCTACCCCCATCCCTTTAATTCTCCCAGTCCCACAAAATCATAGTTTTCCCCATGTAAGTGCATATATATTTTCTGTAACTTGAATAACACAAAATATAACTTCTATAAATATTATATGTAAATGCATATTATGTCATGCAAAAATGATAACTTGTAAAACACTAGAGAAATATACAGTAATGCATAACATTAATATATATGTGATTTTTATATTGTCATGGAGTACACACTTGTTGATTTTTGATCTATTTGAGTGTTTGACTAATTATTGCATTTCTAATATAGTTTGAATTGTGCTTTCTTCTTAATGATGTACGTATGCTAACTCGAAGGTGTAACAATGCATTTATTTCAACCAAAATGACATCAAGATGATCATATTAAATACAACATCTTAGTTCATTAGGGTAGGAAAAGAATATTGGAATACAAACATGAATTCAAGTGATTTGATGTATTTATTGTGATAAATATTTTCAGGTATTATGCATTAATGTATGTTTCTCTAGTGTTATACAAGGTAACATTTTTACATGACATGCATAATAATGCACTTACAGATAATATTTACAGAAATTACATTTTGCGTTCCAAAAGTTATAGAAAACACATATACAGTTACAGGGAGAAAACTGCGATTTTGTAGTGCTGGGGGTTACAGGGATAAGGATAGAAAAAAATTAAGTGTTTGCTGTAGGGATAAAAAAAAAATTTCAAAAGCTGGGGGCAGAAAAAAATCAGGGGTTGCCTGCAGGGGTATTTGGGCAATTCACCCTTTTTTTATACAGAAAACTGAAATGTAGGATCAAATTATGTTTCTGTTTGTTATAAAAATGTAGCTGACAATCAGATGAATGTAACCAAATTTCAGTTACATGTATTTTTTATTTTACTTAATTTCACTGCTATGCGCAATGTAACCATGTATGAAATGTACCTAATTGTAAGTTGATAATGTTATATATAAGTGATCAACAAATGTAACTAACTATTGCATTGTATTGCTGAATGTAACTTTTTTAAGAATGTAACAAACTTTCATTAAATGTAGTTTTTGTATGTATGCATGTTCTGATCTATGTTTCTTTATCATTATATGTTTTTTTTGTTACTAATATGCACAATGTAGCTAGTATCTCTTAATAGTAATTATATTATATTAATGTAAATTTCTTTGTATGTATTTTTTAAATTAAAATGTATTTACAATTTGTTTTATGTTACTGCTATGCTGAAGATAACTTCATTTGAAATGTAACTAAGTCCACTATATTCCTTCATTCAAAAGCAAAAAATAACAAATAAAACTAATGTACTGCTGTAATCACTAAAAATCAGATAAACATAAAAAAACTAACAATCAAATAATATAACTCATAGTTCCACTAAGATCATATTAAGATTCGATTGAAATGTAACTGATTGAGAATAACTCTTCAGCAAATGTAACTAACTATTAGAACAAATTCTGAACAGCCTGGACAAAAAAAAAATTCCACGAAAATGAATGGACGATTTAAATGTTGAAATTCAAAAAAGTAAAAAAAAAAAAAAACAGATTTGAATGCCCGCCCATATGCGTGATTCTAGAAGTTAATTACCGTCCCATTTTCTTAACTACCCAGTTAATTACGGTGAACATTAACAAACACACTTAAGGGGTATTTTGGATAATCCAATCTATGCCATGTCATGGGGGGAGGGGCCTACGAAATGGGTCTTGTCAATCATTTTCCTTATTCTTTTGTTTTACTCAAGCAAAAAATCCAAATAACCTATTGTAAATTGCCTGAAATCCATATAACCCCCCGACATTTCATAAAGTCCATATAACCCCCTGAAACACCTTCAAAAAAACCTAAGTTAAAATTCTGTTGACAGATGTAGAATATTCTGCGAGCATTTCATTTGGTTAACTCTCATTGAAACACAACACACCAAAACCCCTTTATAATGTGTTAAAAATATGAAAAATCCTTGTTAATGTGATTTTACCCATCTGATTAAATTATAAAACCTTTACCCAAATGGGTAAAATTGTCATTTAAAGAGAATTTTCTGCATTTTGAGCACATTGTAAGTTTTTTTAGTATACTGGAATTACAATCACAGTTAATAAAACAGAATATTCATATAATATTTCTCACCTCTCAACGAAAATTTATCTTAGAGGGTTATTTGGATTTACATGAATGTTTTCAGGGGGTTATATGAATTTCAAGAAAAGTGAGTAGGTTATACAAATTTTGGACAGTTTACTGGGTGGGTTATGTGGATTTTTTCCTTTATTCAAAAGACAACAATCATTTGTGATGTTTGGAAGTAAATTTGGCTGAAGTTTGATTGCTACATAAGAATAATCGGAAAATAATTGTATTTTTGAAAACACTACCTCTCTCTCATCCATACACACCAATGACAACACCCCCCCCCCCCCCCCCCCACCCCCCCATGTGCGCAGCCTCCCATCACCCCTCCTTCTCGTCAACCCATCCCTATGATGACTCTCTTCCTCTTACAAGTTTTCCCTTCCATCTTTACAATGTATCTAGACATGTTAATAATTTACTAAAACATATTAACAGTGTACACAATCGGTGAAAGGGAGAGGTAAAAATGAAAATGTTAACGGTAGATTTAATAGTTATTGCTTAAAAGGATATGAAAATAATAGACAATAGAGTTTGAGGATGTAAAAATAAGTCTAATATTTAAGGGATCTAAAAATTATTCATGGGTTCCCTGGAGTACCAGGATTAATTTTCCCAAACAAAATTGACGGTTAGTGGGGGCAGTCGATTAAGATTTTCATGGATAAAAAGTTCATGTCCATGAATTTATAAATCCTGTTTTATTTAATCATAATATTAATTTGTGAACAAAAAGTCAAGTGTTATTTGATTGAGATATCAATTCGTGTACAAAAAGTCAAGCGTTATTTGATTGAGACATTATTTTGTGGACAAAAGGTCAAGTATTATTCGATCGAGACATCAATTCATGGACAAAAAGTGAAGCTTTATCCGATTGAGACTCCTCATTATAGACATATTGTCATGTGTAATTCAATTTAATAAGGACTCGTAAAGACTTTCATAAATAATTGACTTAATTATGTGAACTTTAAAGAGAAAAAAATAAAGGAAAAGTCATTTCAAAATTCCACCCAAATGGGTGAGATTTTCATAGACTTTTATTTTTAGCATTGTGAACATCTTTAATTTTTTTTTTAAAAAAAAAACTCCTTCCTTTTTCTACATTTTTATTTTTATGTTTTTTTTATAGATGATTGTTATCTCATGTCTCTCATACTTGTTCTAGTTTTTTTTTTTAATTTCTCAATTTATCATTTTTTTTAGTGAATGTGCATACGTATGAAATATTGATATCATTTTATATGTTTGATGAATATTTGAGAATGGTGGATTTGCTTGTGTTGCAATCAATCATTTTCATTATTGTATATATATATCATCTCATCATTATTTTCTAAAATATAGATTTATTTTATCATTTATTTGATTATATGTGCAATAACACTAAAATGATTGATTTGGTTTACCTCGAGGATGTTTATATTTTTGTACAATATATAAGCCTATATTTTTTTATAATGTTTAGACATATATAAAATAGACATTATATTTAAGCATATATATATATTATATGCCTAAATATAATGATGACTTTTGTTTCATTTTTTTAGTTAAGTAATATAATAGGAAGGGACGTGTATCACAAAATATGAAGATCGATATTATTAAATAAATTACATTTTATGTTGGAAATGAATAATTCATGTTGGATTTGAATATTTGAGTTTTTTTTATATTTATTTGAGCGACATATTTTCATATAATGATTCTCATGTTCGTTTTTATTTATTTATTATTATGACAGAAGGAACTTCCGTGACTGACTTTACGGTGAAACTGATAGGCTATCTCCCCCTGTTTGTCCTGATCCCATAAAAAAATCTTTCAATTTTCACCAAACAAACATGATTTTATTAGATAAACTTGTGTTTGAATTTGTTATTTTAAAAATCCAAAAACAAGTTTATGAGAGTCGATAGAAGTTAATATGTGTAAGTTTGTAAAATTCCATGAAAGTCTACCAGAGTTTATATAAATCCCTTTATGAAAGTTTACAAAAATATATAAAAATCTATGAGAGTTAATTTATGAAAATCTACGAAAGTGAATGTATGCGAAATCTATAAAAATCCATCACATAGGCTTTGTTTGACAACCAAAGTTAAAAGCAGCTTTTAGCTAAAAAGCTTTTGTTGCGAGGTCAACTCAATTATATCATCATTTAGAGCATCTCCAAGGAGCCGAATTAATTTGGCTCCTTCGGTCATTTCGACGAGCATGCACCGAAAATCGACTCCAACCGACTCCTCCTCGCTCAACAATTCAGGCAGACGAGCCTAGACACTCAACAAATGTGAGAGGCAACTAGGAACTCCCAGACATGGCCCCCACAATAAAAAAAAAATTAAAAATAATATTTTTTCATTTGAATTTTGGTCGATCCCACAGAAAATTAAAAAAAATATTGTGTGTATATTTGTAACGGCTATAACTTCATATATTTAACCCCACCCTCATTTATACAATTTTTACACTCTCAATCTACAAGTTTTGTTCAAAATTAAGGTTTTGTTCTCTCTAAATTTTACATTTGATCTAAATTTCTCATTTGTTATCATTTTATTTTTCAAGTATTATTACTTTTAACTGTTTTTGTGCAAATGGATCCTCATGGTAATGCATTTTATAACATTCCTTTTAACAATGAATACTTATTTGATTTATTTGGTGAATATTCAAATCAACCCTCTAAGTCATCTCAAATTCATGTCAAAGAAGTATCTATCCAAAAGAAAAATAGGAGAGCAAATTTTTTTTTATGATTAAATTATTTTTTGTAATTTTAAAATTTAAATATAATTAATTTGAAAAAAAAAATATTAGTAAAATATTATTGTAAGAGTTATTCAAGGAGTATGATTGGAGTGAGCACTGTAATCAATGCTCCTTACCCAGTTAAACGTGCCATGCTCCATCAAATGAAAGAGACATTAGTGGAGCATAGTTGGAGATGCTCTTAAAAGATAAAAACTAAAAGCTGTTATCAAACAAGTCAACTTATTTTATCTCTAAATTGTGCCTCAAAATCTGTGTTTCATAAAATAGCCAACATCATTACACCCTTAAACCATCATCATTACACTTTTAAAAGATATGCATAAAATTTTAAAAACTAAAAATTATTTTTTAATCTGTATTTTTAAATGTTACCTTAATAATGTCTATAAAAATATGTCAAAGTCCCACTCAAGCCAATAAAGAGAGAAATGTAGAGGGGAGCACCGGATGGAGGGGAACACGGAAACGATGGTTAAGATGACAACGTGTTCTTGGAGATGGCGGCGGGGCATTCTTCTTCTGGCGGTCCATGGACATTGTCTACGACGAAAAGGTGACCCTCCTCTCTCTCTATAATTTCGATCTTTTTATACTTTTTTGGTTTTGTGTTGATGTTTTGTGGTTGTAATTTGTTGAATTTCTTTTGTTTTTCATTCTTTGATTTTTTTAGGTTTAGATTTCCGGATTGAATAGACCACTTACAAGTTACAATTAATTCATACGTGCATGTACTTTATCACTGGTCGAGTATATATTTTTTGAAAAAAATTCAAAACATGGTTGGATTGCAAAAATGATTGTGGGAATGATTCAGTGTAACATTTTCTAGGGTTTTTTTTAAAGTTAATTTTGGGAAGCTCTTAATGTACTCTTTGTTTGGTTTGCGGCAGTAGATGAAGAATCACATGGTGTAAATGGGATATAAGATAGTTTTGTGTTTGATGAGTTCTAGGGCCATCTGTTCTAGTTTATATGTTAGTCATGGAATTATATCAAGAGAAAACTAGTAAGAGTTGTGGAGGGGAATGTCAATAGCACTTCACTTTGAACACTGTTGATTTGTGTCTTTGTTATTGCACCTGGTCATTAAAATGTGGGACAGGAGGAGGGGATCACCAGCAGGTGGTTTTTGTTTGTACTCCATTATATTAAAGATAATGGAATCAATGAGGAGAACCGCAGTCAGTGATATTGTTGTTGCTGAAATGCATCTCAGAAAAAAAATCTTGATTTTGTGGCATTGGTTCAATGGGGGGAAAGGGCCTTCTCTATTATAGTGTTTTGATAGATAGTGTAGATCTTTGAGAGATATGGCAATGATTTGAGAGACTCATGGTTGCTTCGTGGTTTTATAATCACATTGCAGTTTGAATGAGAGAACAGATTTCTTTTAATGTAGATGTGTTTGATACAGAGATATGCTTGCTTAGGTAAATTGTTTATCAATCACAACTTTGACTGACAAATTTGGTGATTATGTGAGGTGTGAGGGTGGAAGTTTGGATTTGTGAAGTTTTTTTTTTCTTCTTCTAGTAAAACTTGTTGATAGTGTATCTCTTGGAGAGGTAATTTGGCAATTCTAGGATTCGTTAGGCGTTTGGATTTCACAATTTGTTTAGAATTCACTTTTTCCAGCAGTTTTAGAATATTTCTTCTTCATAGTTTCATCTGAAAGATTACATCTTTAAAAAGTACTGAGCATTATTTGATGTTTAGGCTAGGTGTAACAGAGAGGTATGCTTAGGTTCTTTCTAGCTTGCTAACTTTTTATTTTCAGTTTTTCCCACGCATCAAAATCATCCATTTTGTTACTCTATATTTTTGAATCAGTGTATGTGGAAGAGTTAGAAAACTGGATGTCTGGAATCATGTTTTAATGAACCAGAATTTGATGGTTTGCAACAATTTCTGTGGCACAAAAACCATCTGATGCATTTTTTAGTGTGCTATAATTTTCATGTTGAATAGGCTATTGACCTTTTTAATTTTTTTTAAAATGAGAAATACTGATGTATATGATCTAAAAGCTAGTGTTGCATCTGTTTTCCAATAAAAAGGAATATATTGTAATGAGGTCTTGGATGTGAATTATCATAGCCTTTGTCAAATATATGAAAAATACAAAATTGTAATCTTATTGACCTCCTCCACATTCTAAATATGTAATTTTCCTTGTTTCACTTACAAACCAATATCTGCATATTTATACTAGATTACTTTTTATGTATTCCTTACCCTCCATTCCTTAGGATTGCATTCCGACTTTGAATTGCCGTAGGATGAATACAAATTTATATTAGATACATCCTGAGAACACAAGACTAAAGGGGTTCTGCTTTGTCATCCTCCCTAGTCCCTAGACTCCCTACTATGTATAGTACCATGAGATATGGCAGTAGAGATTAATATCAACTGAAAAACTTTGCTCAAGCATACTATTTCCAGTTTTAGCTGTAGAGCTGCAATCAAAATAAGAAATTGGATTATGCTTGCTTTATACGGAGAGAGGGCTAGAGAACTGGAATTCTTACATAAGTTTTCCATTCTGTTCTTCATTTCACATTTCTGACAGTAGCATAAAAGATGTGACATTTTAGACTGAATTATACAGATGATTGCGTGTAATATTAAAGTATTCTCCTCAAACTACTTTAATTCCATCCTTGCATGTAGAATAGCATTCTGAATGTTTTATGTTTTCAGAATGTGGAATTTAAGCTAGCCATCTCTTGTATAAAGATGTTGGTTCACACTCAGTAGTATTGAGCAGAACCTTCCACCAAGGAAAAGTTGGGCTTGTGCTCGCTGTACTCGACTATGGCGCACGGGGGAAGGCGACCAATGCTGATTTCATGGACTGTTGTGAAAAGTGGGAATAGCTCTTCCCATCCACGGTGACTCAGAACTTCATAGACTTCCTTTGCAGTGGATACTCCCTGTAAGAAAAAAACATTAGAGAATGAATATGCTCATACAACAGTTCCTTTATAGTCTTATGTTATTAATGTCAGAGAATTTGAACTGTAGGAGACTGAAGCCTTTGATAATTGTTTTGCTGGGGAGCAAGACATTGATAAAGGAGTAGTTTTTTTTTCCTGTTGATTTCTAAAAACTTTTGCTTCATTTTACCTGTAGTTTTTGGCCTTGCAAGAGCTCTGCCTCAAGCTCATCAAAAGACCTGCAAACCATGAATTGAAATATTAGGTTACGCATTTAATGATCTTCGAGTGTTATCACATCCACCAGCAAAATTGGTAAATGAGAGGTTAGAAAATCTTTTAAACCTTTTTCCGCCATTCCTTGCATAAGCCTCTGCAACTTTTCTGTTTCTTCCTCCAACTGTTAAAATCATATAATCCATGACATGTTGTTTTGATATATATGATTATTTATTATCAAACATAGTAATAGAGGACATTTGTGGTTCCATACGGCATGTGGTGATTAGATCAGCAATGCCACAGCTCTCAAAGAAGGTGCTGTCCTTGACGGATGAGAACATGAGCTTTGAAAAGGTGCGCATCTCTCGCAAGCCAATCCTCATTATTGCTGCCTGAAATTTTTGGTGCAAATGTTGATGAGATCTCAACAGGCATTCTTTCTTCTCCAAAAGATATGAGTACCTTGGTATTGTTTCCCATGTCCATGCCATCGACAAGACCTATACAAATTCTTCTATCAGCTTTTGTAATTAATCTAGGAACCAGAAGGGCTGCATGGGTAACATGAGGAAAATTGAGTTCAAGAAAGAAAAAAAACCTGCTGCAATGGCGACTACATTCTTTAGGGTTCCACATAGCTCAACACCTTCTACATCTTGTACCTGTGTATGATCAGTTAATAGAGCAGCTAAGTCTAAGAAAAACAATGTTAGGCTGGATTTTGGTTATGATTTATAAGTTTGGCCTTTGAAGGTCTGCTATTACACTGCTGGTTCTGCTATGAACTGTGTTGCTACATCCTTTACAAGCAAATTATCTCTATTTGAAACTCCTTTTTTTGTTGGTACTTCATTATTCTTCTTTTTAATGATAACACTGTTTTCGGGATCACATGATTTAGTCAATCCAAGGTTTCTCTTTCATTTCGTTCTAAAATATTCCATTTATTTTTGGAATTGAAGTCCAATGTTATATCAGTAGCCTAAGTTTCTCTTTGTACAGCAGGGAATTTGTCTGGAATGAAAAGGAGGTGATAATGCTATAAAGGGGCCTGAGGTTAGCTTCTATTTCGAAGTTATTCTAATTTGAATTTAAAGTCTGCATCTTCTATCACTAAATGAATTATGAAAACATAAGTCATGTCAAATTAGAAATTGATATCATAGTATTGGACTCACAGGTGACACTATAAAATAGTGAGTGCTGAACAGGCGAACCCATCTCTGGGCAACTTCCCTGTTCTCCCTATATCCCACTGTCGCTTCACTGAACTTCTCCACAGCAATCTGTCTCGCAATTCAAAATTCATTTCTTCTTCATCAAAGGGAGCGAAAAATGAAGGTACAAAGAGCCAGTTGTAAGTATACTGACCTCATTAGCGATATTCGCACCCATTAGAACACAGCAATTGATTCCCAACATCTCAGTAATGAGGGTCGATATCATACATGGCCCTTCCATCTTCACTTCCATTCCCTTGATGAGTGAGATTGCCTCGGCATCGCCTCTTATATTCCCCACAAGCCTCTTGCAGATGCCCTCCACGAATTGGTGAGGAGTCACAAACACCAACATATTTGCATCTCTCACTTCATACCATAAGTTATGAGATTATAAATGCATATATGGTTAGCTAAATCCTTAACTATATGTTTTTGTTTGTGGGCGTTGAGATTCTAACCTGCATGTTCGAGGTCTGGATCCGCGACGACGTTTTTCCCAAGTTTTATGCCTGGAAGGTACTTGACATTTTCCTATTGAACATAAACAGTAGCAGTTGCTTTCTTTGAAAGTGATAAAACTAATGTAGTGGAAAAGATGAGCAAGGACTAACTGTACATTTGATCTATTGATGGCCTCAGTAAGTTTCTGGCCTGTCGGTAGCGTTTCTTCATACACCCACATCCTCACTTCATCTGAGATTTCCATTAGTATTAGTAAGAATATTAATATAGTCAATCATTTTTGTAGTCGTAATCCAGTATATGAAATCTCTAACCTCTTTGGATTAAAGAATTAGGTTATTCTAGATAGGTAACTATAGCGGTTTAAATAACTATTCCAGTGGAATAATCCATCTTATATTTAGTTGGATTTTTAGTTATTCTCGTTGGAAAACTTAATAATAAATTTTTTTTTTTCTATGTTTGATTCACGAATGAGTTGTGGATAAAAAATAAATGAATGTGGATAATGATTTGTATATAAAGGTAAAAAAAATGATCTGTCATGTGGCCCATTAATAAAAATGTGATTTGATATGTGAGCCCCCATTATACCAGCGGTTTAGATTGGGTAGAATAACCTAAATCCAGGGAGGATCTCAAATACCAATACTATCTTATTCCCTCCTATTTTAACATAATTATACCGGGTTATTTCAGTTATCCATCTCTATTCTGCTATCCAAATATAGGGCTATAGGATATCTACTCGATCAGAAAAAAAAATGCAAGAAAAGATGCATTCAATTTATTCGAGTGTATATTATCATGGAGATATTTGGTATTACCATGGAATGCAGGGAGCTTGATCGTGTTGGAAGCGATGAGCTTGGCAGCGACGCTGCCCCAGTTGCCGCTCCCGACGATGGTCACCCTGTATTTCTTGTGCAGTTGTTCTTCGCCTGAGCCATTGTTGGTGATGGGAGGGGAGCCTTCACCATGCCTTGCATCCTGCACAGGAGCCATGTTGAATGTGTAGAGAGAGAGAGAGAATTATCTGTGAATGGAGAGATTGAAATTGGAATAGAGAGGGGAATATATTGGGTGTGGGCGGAGTAAGTCAGATAGGGGTGTGTCGAGTGAATCAAAGTTGGTGGTGGTGGGCGATATCCCCTATATAGAGATGTGTTGGACAAATCTTGTGCACTAATCACTATGTGGAATTATAAATTTATTATATTGTACATGGAGAGGTGGTGGTGTTGGAAATATTGGTGGATGATTTTGATTAATAGTCTTTCTCTCTCTGTTTTTAGTATATTTGGTTGAACTTGGCATATTAGTGTCTCCATTGAAGGAATTCTTGTACATGGAGATTTTGCATTTTCAATGCGAGAGAAAAATTTTCAATTAAGGAAATGTGAAGAACTTTAAATATAGATTAGCTTTCTAAAAATCATAACATTGTTAATATCTATTACCTACTTATTAAAGGGAAAGTAATTATCTTCTTATAAATTTAGTATTTACTTATAGTTTAATTATTTAATATCTATGATTTCAAATCAGGTTTAAATAAATCATAAATATATTTAAATTTTAATAATTTCAATATTAATTATATTCACTAAATCTATCTAAAAATAAAGATTTATTACTATAATATGAAAAATATATAAATTTACAGTGATGATACTCAGGCCCTAAATTATAAGTGCCGCTCACAAGTCCTATGAGGTGTTATTATTTTATTAGATGGCTTGTTGATTTTTAAAAAAAATATAAAATAACAAAATAGAAAATATGGATATGCACATAAAATACATAAAACAGATTTATCATGGCACACACATATACAACAATGGAAACATCTCATTTCATGAAAAACATATTCCTTCTTTAAAAACATCTCATACATCTGTTTTTTTTGTATAGCTTACAAAGAAGAATGTAACAAATTTTTTTTTTTTTTTTAAATGTAACACTTTGTAAAATGGGATGGGCTCCTCTTCGGTTAGCCACAGGAAGTTTCCTGTAGCTAACCAATAGGTATGCTCCACGTGTAAAGGTGTTGAATGTGAAATTACTCTGCCATAGCACAATTGTTTTTTCTCCTTTCCCTTTCTTCAGCTGTAGGACAAATTAATTGAAATTTTTTAGTTTCGAAATTGTATTTTAATATTTAAAATGCTATGATAAATTTTTATGTAAATTTTTTTTATTCTATGTCCCATTTTAAATTTGTGAAAAAAAAATTCTCAGTTTTTTTTTTTTTTTGTGGAAAACACATAATATAATATATAATCAACTCAAAACATACTCTATTAAGCTTTAAAAATATATTTAAAAAATCAAAATATGTGTAAGTTGTATACAAGACTGAATGTAACATTTTCCTTGTCTCCAAAAAAGTCTCAAATTATATTAAACTTATGTTATTAAAAATATATAAAAAAATTCAAGCTTGAACATATCTTCGATCCCACTTATTTTAAAATTCTTTTATTTGAAATATAACTATGGTTGAAATCAATTTTGGTCATATACTGTGTTATAATCATATACGTTATGATAAAACAGTATATAACTTACGGGCTGCAATGACGGGCTGCGTGTATCAGCACTCATTTTACATACAAATTCATCATAGCATGTTAGGTATTAAAATGCGTGTTATTACACTCAGTGTTTTTCCCGGTCCCATACAAGTCTATAGAAATTCACCGAAGCATATATTCACATTAACAAGATATGTGTATTGATAAAAAAAATTTAATTTTTTTTATAAATGCATTAATGCAATTCATTAAAATATATGCTTCATTTTTTATGAATATTATCCTATTAAAAAAATTTTGAAAAAAAATCAATTAATTTGTCCTAAACTGACGAGAGGGAAAAATTAATGGTGACTGGATATGAGAGATTAATTTCACATTCAACCTTACCTTTACACGTGGAGCATATCTATTGGTTAGCTATAAGAAACTTCTTGTGGCTAATTACAAAGGATCCCATCCCTTGTAAAATGTAACACACAGTAGAAGAGATGATTTGTTTATAAATTGTGCATGAAATGCAAGAAATTTAGGTAAATGTTACTGTTATATTACATTTATGTAAATGTAACAAACAATATAAAATGTAAGAAATTTAGGTAAATGTTACTGTTATGTTACATTTACATAAACATACAATGTTATGTCGTTATGTAAATGTAATAGTAACTGGCTCACAATATAACATGCAATCTAAAAAAATAATAGTGTAAATATAGTATCTCATGTGTTTACGTTTCTCTCCCTTGTCTCTTGTTGTATGCATTATCTTTTCTTTTAGGGCACGTTTGGATGAAGTGTTTATTTGTACATATTATTTTGCACATGCAAATTTTACATTGCACGTGCAAGGAAACTTTATACACTGTTTGTACATGTTTGTCTATTTTCATGTTATGTTATCATTTACATACATGTTCTTATTAGTAGTTGTTTGTCTCACATATATGAAACCGTTTGTTTATGTGCCAATTTATTATGCTATAAGATAATAATATTATAAATAGATAAAATACTTTTTTCAAATGATTATCAAATATATTAGTTTTTTAAAACCCAAAAAAATTATGAAAAATATATTATATATAAAAAATTTAAATTTCAATATTGCATATATTAGTTTTTTTAATTTATATATAAATCAATGTGGTTAAAAAAAATTTCTAATATAATAGAATATAAACAAAAATTAATCTGATTTCAACTAACAAATAATCTTATAAGGCTTTTTTTATTTGTTGGATAATATCTATGATAGTTAGTTAAGATTTCTTGATATATTTTAATATAATAACATTTATATTTTCATGCCACATTAATATTTATAGTCCACACAATTATATTATTGTAAATTATAAAATATAATTATCTATTTTAATTCTTAATATAAGATTAGGAGATGAAATATTTGTTTTGGATAATATGGACTTAAATAAAATTGTTAGAGGGTAAAAATGTAAAATTATTTGACGTATATTTGAGAGGTGTGAAAATAATATTTGTTACAAATGAAAACACATGGGTTGGTTGAAAATTTTTTTACCCCATTTAATGAGGCAAATGAAAACCCTGGATTTTATTTGTTACACTTTAAATATCATAGCCAAACAAAATATTATGTTTGACTATGTGCAAATGAAAACCCACCCCCATTTGCAAAGTATCCAAACATACCCTTATTTTATATCTAGATTTTTAACACCTCAAATCCTATGTACTTTTCTTTTTTTTTTTCTTTTATGTATGCTTTGGGCACTCACTCTCTTATCTTTATTATTTTAAGTTGTTTATCCGTCGTTTTCAAAATAAAACACTTGGGCACTGTTTGGATTGAGGAATTGAGTTATTTTTTATATATAACTATACTAGTGTAAATAACAATTCTACATGAATAAGAAATTTTTGTTTGGTTGTGTTTTTTTTATTCTCATTGGAAAACATAAGAATGAAGGTTGAGTTGTTTGATTAACGAAGAATAAAATATAAATAAGGTGTAAAAAGTTGATTTGACATGTGTGCCTTATTGATATATAAGAGGTGTTGATAGGTGATTTGATGTGATGAGATATGATTTTTTTAATGTGATGATGGACCCCACTTATCAATGAGAATAGATAAACTGAGTATAACTTATCATAGGGGTTACTTATAATTGTTATACTCTCTTATGCTCGTTTAAACTGACTTAGTAATATCAAGTTATATTTTTCAAACAAACAACCATTTTCCATATCCATTCTTATACCACCCTTATACTGCCCTTATACTCCCTTAACCCGTTATCCAAACAGGGGGTTGAGGAATATAATCTAATATTCAACAGATACATACTACATGACTCAACTCATTGTCATCTCTAATCAAATTTGGAAAGGAGCAATGTTGACAAGGGAAGACAATTGCAAGGGAAAACAATTGTGAGTTGAGATCCTCTAAATGGAAAATATCACATTCAATCTATTTCACAATTTTGTAGCTTTGGTCTACCAGTTTCGAAAAAAATATATTGTACAATCCAAAACATAGACCTCAAATGATTTTTTTAAAATTCATATACCTCCTCTAATGAGGCATGTACTTTTATAAATTGTGAAATGTATACTCCGATTAATTGAATGATATTATATATAAGAAAGAAATGAAAATTTTTTAACGATGTATATATATCTTATTATAGTGAATAGAATGAGCTAACGAGGTATATAATATTACATTTAATACTGTAAAAATGACTTAAAATATTTTGGATGTAAATTTTAAACTCTCGCTTTTGAAAAAGCAACCTCGCATTTCTCAACGTATTATTTCCGAGGAGCTTCAAACACGATCTTTTGATGAATAAAATGCAGAGAACACCGAAAAGCTACAAAACCGCCTAGACATAGGCCCTACCCTAGGTATAGGTCCTAGAAGATCCCCCAGATGCCCATAGCCCTACATGTATATTTGTGGAGCGCTGATACACGCAGTTCTTTTTGTAACCCCATACGCTATGATAATGTAGTATATATTGTACTATCATAGTGTATGACTCCTATTATAGTATATAACTCAATTTTTTTTCTTTATTTTTTTATCATGAAAAAAAATACACTAATATATTTCAGTGTATGTTTCATTTCATATAACAGCATGTACTTCAAAGGATGAATGTATGATTTTAAAAAAAAAGAGGGATGAACTGTAATTAGGACTGCAATGGGGGCTGCGTCTATCTTTTTCCATATTTATGTTATAAGCCTCAAACTCGCCCCATTGTCAAATCTGATTATTTTTATAAGAAAAAATATACAGAAAATCTTTAATAAGTCAGAAATACCTAAATCAACCAATTTTTTAAATTATATAAAAAAATTATTTTATAATTTTAAAAACTAAAAAGACTAAAGTACCCTTACGTGGTATTTAAACTCTCTTTCATCATATTTAAATTTTTTCATAACCATTTGTTTGAAAAATAATATTAATATAAGAAATATTTCCGACAGTGATTTGACATGTTATTAAAATTTTAAAATATATTATAAAAAATGTTAAAATTTATTAAAACTTTTTGGATTTTCTTAACTTTTAAAAGTTTTTTTTATTTTTTGTTATTTATATTTTATAAATGGGATTTTTTTATAATTTTAAATTAAACATATAAAAATTCCTCATTTTTTCAGGTAGAAATCAAGAAACAGATGATTTTGGTATTACCAAAAAATTTGGACGGCTCGTAATTCTTCCATCATCAAGAGAGAGAGGTCATCGCTCTTACTTGAAATCAGTCTCACGCGTTAACTCAATAGAGTAGGATATATCACACAACTCCAACTCGGAGAGGGCAAACCGAACCACTGGGGTATCCTAAAGCAAGCCCTATAAAGATAAATAAGATGAATGCATTCTAAGCGATATGGGACTAAAAGTCATCATGCTTTGTTTCATACTGGTCGAGTATATTAAAAGCCGGTGTTGGTTTAAAAAAATTCTAGTACAATTTAAACTTTTTTGTAATCTTTTGCAACAGAACCCCAGGGCCGACCCTGGGCAAAGACCACCAAGGCAAATTGTCTAGGGCCCCCATCCAGGAAGGGGCTCCAATAACCGCATGATCGATAGAATTAAATAAATAAACGGTCAGATATGCTAGTTTTACTTGTTAATTAGTTAATCTTATCACACAATCTTTCCCAATATCTCCTTCTCATTGTATTTTTTCCTCCCTAGTCCCTCTTATTGTTTAAAATAAATAGTGTTAAGTATTTTTATGATTTTATATATAACTTTTTCATTTCATTAAAATTTAATTTATTTTGTTACTTATAGGCTTTTAAATTATTTTAAAATATTGTATCTATTTATAATTTTTTCATGGCTTAAAATAAAATTATTTATAAGATTAAATAAATTAGATTTTTTTTTAATACATGTGGCCCCACTTTAAAAATTGGCCTAGGGCCATTAAAAAAAATCAATTCTCAGGACCGGCCTGCAGAACCCACTAATAAAGGCATCAACTCCTCTTCACGTTCAATTGAATCCCCATTGCTATCACATGATTTGTTGAATACATAATAGCAAGCAATGCATGGATTTTTAAAAAATGACCTTAACTATGTTGAAGCTTTATCACCTAAAATTAGACATCCGCAATGGGTTGGTCTGGTCCAAGAATCCTGAGCCCAAGTCCGCAGGATTTTCTAACCAACAGCCCAGGCCGGATGGATCAGCTGGATAAAACTCAAACCCGTGATCAGAGACCCCGTGACAGCTCCAAGAATTTCATAGATTGGGGACACAAATAAAATTTTTTTTACAAAATTTACTCTTATTATATATTTATAGAAAAACATAAAATTTTCTTTTAAAAATAGAATAATTTACATTAACAAAAAATAAACCATCAAAGAAAAGAGATCAAAGATTTCCAATATATAAACTTTTATAATTGTCTCTACCAATATCTTTAAACCAAGCAGGATTAAATTGGCGTAAGACTCCACCAATATCGTTTTGAGGGAATTTGTGCTCAAAATGTCGACAAAGACCTTTTAAATATATGCCTTTCTTATTTTGTCACTATCATTAGAATAATAAGTTTTTTTTTCTAAGCACTAGATTGAAGAAAGATTGTTCACATCAACACGTCTTTGCTTAGCACAACTATTTTCTTCTGTAGGAGAAAACTCTTGTTCTATAGTTGGTTTTCTTTTAAAAATTTATCCATTGAGTAAATTGCACAATCTATAAAATAAAATTTGTATAAACAAAATTAATCAACTAATCAACTGAAGACCCACCCCACCTTCCCAAAACACTCTTTAGATGCCCCCTACCCCCAAGCATATATTAAATTATATTTGAATACACGGACAAATGAAGGGGTTTTTGATTCACAGACGTGAATGAATGAGATATGTCATGTTGAAGGGTTTTGTTTATTATTCATAAACAATTATGCAATGTTAAAAGAGATTCAGATTAATATTCAAAATGGTGAAGGGAAAAAAAATTAAAATAAAATAAATGATTAGATATTTAAAACAGAGTAGAAAGAGGAGATCAGGAACATGATCAGCGATGGGCTGGCGTTTAAATACTCTTATTTTTTTTAACCTATAATTTTCTATATTTTAACACAATTGGGACAAAATAATATAATATGGCACTTTCGTAATTTTATCTTGACAGGGCATTTTGATAATTTTATGCCTCATCTCATACACCACGTGTTGCTTATATTGCGATGAGATGTTGGGATCAGCGACAGTTGTATTGTTTCTTTGCTTCTTTATGCTTTTGGTTGATCAACACCGCTCATTGATGGTGAGCTGATTTTTCTTTAAAAAAAAATTTGATGGGTCATTTGACCCCACCATTGAAAGGGTGGTGCTGCCCCTGCGGAGACCCCACTCTGTCCTGGTCCGAACTTTTGGCTTGTGGATTTTTTTATTAAATTTTTTTGTTTTTTGTTTTTTGTTTTAAGAGGGAGTGAACTTTATGAGTATCGTCAATCTATAGAACTATACTGATATACAATTATCATATTGAAATAAAACTCGATAACATTCGAGGGAGTTATATTGATTTTTCCCGAAAACAAATGGTCACCACTAGTTTCACTTTCACACATTATCACAAACTAGTGCTTTCTTTTGGAATCTATGGATTTGAGTTTCCATCGGTTACTTCATAATCGAAGTTGGACTATTGGGGCAGGCCAGCAATGATAATTGAATTTTTTGAATGGATCATAGGTAAAATTTTAAAGCCGGACCCACATATTATTATAAAAAAATCTAAATTGTCTTATCTTGCACACTACAAATATTATTAAATAGATGTACAATATTATATAATAATTTAAATTAAAATATTATACAACATTATATGCTCTTAATAAAACAAAAAAAAAAATTAAATTTTAGAAATTGAAATGTCTGTTGGATTATGGTTGGAGAGATTTAGAACAAGATAAATTTTATGCTTGATTTGAGGAATATAAAAAAGATTGAGAAAGTTTGTTGAGAGAGATTAATTAAAATAACATATCTCACCATACATTTTATTAAGTCTACTGAATAAATAGCTCTTAATGGGCTCTTTTTGGGTTGGGGCCCTAAGCAATTACTTCAGTGGCATTGCCCCAAGATTGGCTCTGGGTTAAAGCTTAACATTCATGCATGATAAAAATAAATTATTCTAACAATAGTTACGTTATATTTTCATCTAAAAAATAATAAATGATACGATGTATGCTTCGCAAATATATGCTTCACAAATGAATGGATACATGTGTTGCGATAAAAATTAGGACTAAAAAGAAGAACAAATTCTTTGACCATTTGAGAACTTGATATTCTAACCAACCTTACTTTTAGTTATATTGTTCATCCTAAAAATAATAAATGATATATATATTGACTTCACAAGTATGTTTATGTATCTTGTAAATAGGGATAGTAAACGAATAGAGCTTTGACCTGTTGAAACTCGGCTTGTTTGGTATCAGGCTCGGATCGAGACCGAGATTCATTTCGTGTTTAAGCTTGCCTCGTTGGGCTTGTGAAAAGCTCGATTGAAGCTCGGATTGGGATCGTTTAGTTAAAAAAAAATTTATTTAGCATTTGCGAAGTCACATTTAATAAATCACAATATCTTATACATGTGAAAGTTACATAAGCTCGGGCTCGGGCTTGGGCTCGGTTCATCCCCCTTTTTATGTTAAGTAAACGAGCTCGTCTAGGCTCGTTTGTCTAATTAAATGAGCCTGAAAGAGCTTTAACTAGGCCTGTCAACGGGTCGGGTCTAGGCCGGGTCAGGATGGACCGAGTCCCGACCCGTGGCAAGACCCGGCGGGTTTGGGTCCAACCCAGGACCTGGCGGGTCCTTGAAAATGATGACCCGAACCTAGCCTTGTTGGACCCGGGTTGGACCCGACCCGAATATGGTAAATAAAAAAAATAGAGAGCTCATGAATTTGTTTGCTTTATCATTCTATTATGAAAATTTTGTATAAAGCAATAGTTTTGAGCTTTATAAATTGATGCCCTGACATTATATTTGAACATATTTTTATACAATTTAAAACAATAAATACTAACATATAACATTCACAATAAACAAAAATCTAAACAATATAACAATGAGCTAAAAGGGAGAGCTAATTGTTATTTGTGTCATAAAGTAAACATTCAAAATAATACACTACATATTAATCTAAACAACATTCAAAACAATAAACATTAACATGTTAACCTAAACAATGAACATAAATCATGCAACAAACCAATTAATTATACAAATTCAAAAGCTAATAAACTAATAAGGTTTGTCAATGGGTGGATTTAGTTGGTTATGAATTATGATTTATGGGTTTGGTTATAGACTTATGGATATAAAAATGAGTTAAAATTTATATGTATAACTTGATAAATAAGAAATTAAATTATGGGTCAATTAATACTAATAGTCTTGTAATATATGAGCATTTACTAATAAAACAGTCGGGTCTCAGGTCCAACAGATCGGGGTGGGGTGGGGTGGACCCGGACCCGACCCGTTTGTTTGCTTGGGTCCACCAGGTCAGGTCTAAATCAGATCAGGTATATTACACGTGTAATCGGGTCCGTGACAGAATCGGGTTTGGACCCGGCCCGTTGATAGGCCTAGCTTTAATCAAACTGAGCAAGAATCGAACCAAGCTACTCAACTTGTTTACTAGCCCTACTTGTAAATAAATAAATGGATGCAGATATTTAGACGAAAATCGAACTAAAAGCAAGACTCATTCTATCAACATTAAAAAAGGGAAAAATTCATATAACCCCCTGAAATCTGGCATAAATCCATATAACCCCCTGCAATCTTCATATATCTATATAACCCCCTGTAATCATACCCCAAAATCCATATAACTCTCTCCCTCCGCCTTCCGTCAGTCGAGTTAATGGCGATGAATTTATGCAAGGGGTTATATGGATTTAGGCTGGATTACAGGGGGGTTATATGGATTTTTTTTCAAATTTGTTTTTATTTATGCTTTTTTTTAAATGATAAATGACATGTGATTTCATAACTAGTACCCCGACACATTAATAATAGAGTAAATTAACATTTACATGTATTAACATCTAATGGATTGTAAATCTTTGTTTTGTTGTCTTTTCTGTTATTCTCATTGGAAAATGTAAAATTGATATTTTTGTTGTTTAATTCACATTGGATAAAATAAGAATAAATGATAGATAAGAGATGGATAAGAGTTTATGAATTTTTAAATGACAACTATACCCCTGCATAAATTGTTTGTGTTTAGGAATAAGTATGCAATATGTGTGTGTGATATGATAGAAGTGATAGTTTTTGGAAAAACAAATTTCTAAAATTTCAAAAATGTCAAGATGATGAGTTTTATATTTTTTTAATTAAATCATGGGGCACCTCTTGTGTTGGTGTTATGAGAGTGATTTTTGTTGTGGATAAACTGTATGTGGATGAGTAATTTTGGGTTCTTTTTTTAAATACCAAGAGATATAATATATATCTCTTTTATTTATCTCTCTTTGGTGGGTGATCTTGTAGTTGTACGTGTTTATGATTTGAATAACCATTTTCTTTGATTAAAATTAAAGGTGCATGGTATCTTGAAAAAAATTCAAAAGTAAATGTTAAACAACTCAATTTTTTAACCACATACAAAGAATAAAATAAAAATTTTCTTTTTTGTAAAAAATCCATGTAACCCCCTGTAAAGTAGCCTAAATCCATATACACCCCTGCATAAATTCACCGCCGTTAACTCAACTGACGGAAGGCGGACGGAGGGGGTTATATGGATTTTAGGGTCTGATTACAGGGGGTTATATGGATATATGAAGATTGCAGGGGGTTATATGGATTTTTCCCTAAAAAGAAACATTTTTAAAAAGGAGGAGAAAAAGTTTATGGACAATATAGATTCTTTTATTTGTTTTTTCGAATTGCATAAGATATGGATATACTATTCCAGCCACTTAGGGGTGGTAAACGAGCCGAACGAGCCGAGCTTTGATATGTTCAAGCTCGGCTCGTTTACAAATGAGTCGAGCCGAGCCGAGCTTACGAGCCTCCACGAGCCTAGCGTTCTTCTTCATTTTAGGGTTTTTAGGGATTGAAAACAAAATTTTAGCCTAAATGAGCCAAGTTCATGAGTTTAAACGAACACAACTTTGTATTAATTTAATATTCTGATTTTATAAAGGAGTTTAGTGAAGCTTCAACTAAGTTTTAATAACACAAACGGATTGAATTTGAACATAAAATGAAGTTCGATACAGGTCCCGAGCTTAACCAAGCTTTAAAATTTATTCAAACTCGCTCGTTTGTCTAAATGAACAAGCCTGGACGAACTCAAACCGAGCCGAGCTCGAACGGTTTGGTTCGTTTACCAGCCCTACAACCACCATTGTAATTACTGTCATAGTTATCAGGGTTTCTTTTTCCTATCCAAACATGTATTTTTTTGGCTATTCCCACCTTATCCAACCCTTATTCTTCCATCTAAACGAGGCAAAGAAAATAGAGAAGAAAAAAACAACTTTGCTTGTTTAAGGAGGCAATTGACCTTATACAGTACATTAAAATATAACACACGCAACCAGTGTTTCATTGGGTGTTGGAGAAGCATCAGCTCTCCAAATGGATATATAATTAAAGCCACGACTTGACAATGACACTCTAAATAGAATGTTGAGTTGAGTCAGATAAAGAAGAATTTGGCATATAAAAAGGAAACCATGTCATTATGTGTTGATAAGGATTAAACAAAACACTGCTATTTTTTGTTCCAGTTTAATACACCACGCAATAGTAAACCCACAAGAGATGTTATGGGCACTTGGGGTGGTCTGTGCAGATAGTGATTTGTTTATCTATTCATGGTTAACACAGATATATATACAAAGTGAATGTGATGTGAAGTTTACTAAAGAGGGTTGATGCACTCAGTCTAGACAATGTATTCCACCAATAGAAAGTATTATCCTAGTGCAGTATATATTTCACTCATACAATGTATGGTTGATTATTTTTTTTATTTTTTCAAAAAATAAAAATATGTGTTATAGTTATCTAGGTATATACTTCATTTTATATAATAATCTATATTTTTAAAATAACTTTATTACCTTTAGAAACTGCATATTGGATTGCAAACACAGTTGACATATTCCATTTGATTTATAGTTTGTTAGGTTCCATGCAAAATATTTTATTTTGATTCATAGGGCTAGTCTGATTCCATATAGATTGTTTAATTCAACACAAAAGTTCTTTCCCACAAAAATTACGGTCACTTGAGAACAATATTTAATTAAACATGTAAAAATAGTTTATAGTCTATTTATCATCAATTACATAAGGCATGCAAGTTGCCTCTTCTTAGACTTCGCATTGAGTTTACATGAAATTTTTTTATGTTCAATTGAAATAGACCAAAACAATGTGCCATGTACGTAGTACAAGCATACCAATTGAATAGTATTTAGGTGTTTCAAGTTTTTCTTCATTTGGTACTCTTAGCAGTATCTACATATTTATTGGTCCACGTGGCATCACGTGTGGGATTATATATCTTTCCCTAACCCCTCTAACATGGGAATCCAATGGGACATGAATTAATCATCAGTCTCATAATTTACATTCATGCATTGATAAATTTAAAATAGGATACCTTGAGATTTGAGAACATTAACTTGTTTAATAAAAGTTAGACCACACTGTAATCGCTACCTTATTGTTTAACTTTAAAAAAATTATAGCTGAATAAAATTTATAAGGAGAAGATCAATTTGTTTATGAATGCTGTTATACAAAGTTTTTATTCCAACCCCACTGTTCTACAACTGTTCATAAAAATTCATCAAGCATATACTTATTTTATCTAGGAATATGTTTTAATAAAAAAAATCTATTTTTTATAAATGCAATTATACAATATATTGGAGTATATGTTTCATTTTTTATAAAAACATGTATCTCTTTATATGAGATATATTATTTAAAAAAAAATTAAAACACTTGTAGATTGAATTTATAACGTAGCGAAAAACTAAAATAAAGATCCAACAAACGTTGAGATCCTTCAACAAACCACAATTCTCAAAGAGAATATTAAAACTCAGAAATATATTAATAAAAGTTGAAAACCCTAGATTACAAGCCTCCCTTTTATAATAGGGAAAACTTACTAAAAATAGCAAAAACGAAAATTTGTTATAACTAACTTTAGGGGATCTTAGAAGATCATGAGATTTGATTTCGGTCAAATCCGATTATTATGAATGAGATATGCCAAATTTAAAAATTTATAAAAATAGCAAAAAGGCCATTTTGAGGGCCGAAAAATAGGAAAAATAAGGACAGACGATTCCGATTTCGGGGCGCCATTTATTTCTACTAGCCGGTTTTTCTGTAAATATTTGAAATCTTCAAATGGACCATTTCGGGTTCATCGCTCCCGAAACGCGTCGACCACTTGTTCTGCATCAATTTAAGACTAAAATAGACTGAATGTAATATTATCCTATGTTTATACATTGTAATATATTAAACATATCAACAGGGCCTTCTTTCTATTGTCTGTTTAACTAAACTGTAGTTTTATTGGTGGAGCTGTAACAGTTAAAGTTGATGACATTTAATTCACTGATTTTTCATAACGATTAGGTTTTTTAAACATTGATATAAATAAGATTGAAAATAAGACCTAGCGAAAAAAAAAAACTTACCGTATATTGATAATTGTGGCAAAAACATGATCCAAATATATTGATTATTATGGCAATAGCATGACCCAAATTTAGGCCTCTATTATTTTTCTCTGTGTTTCTTTTTAATCTATGAACACCCCCAACCCTCAAAAAAAAAAATAAAAAATAAAATAATAATAGTAATAGATTTGAATGATTTTATGACTAAAACACGATTTCATATTCTCCAAGTCTCCTTCGAGGATGGCAACAATTCCCCATCACAAAAGGATAGTTAAACCGTGCAAGTCTAACCCCAACAACAATTCCTTTTGTTCTCAAATTTGGTTCATCAGTTTCCCCTCCAACTGCCCTAATAATTTCATTGGTTCACCCCACAAGGCTCACGATAACAACATTTTAACTTTTTTTTTATTTTTCCCTAAGTCATTGTGGGCTGATCATTGATGCCTTTTGTGATAAGGACATCTACAGTTACACATGAATGCATTGTTTACTCATCATGGCCAAACTGTCCAAACAAACAAACAGACAAAACGGAAACCTCCATTTTTGTATCCAAGTATGACCTAGCGTGTTTGGCATGGAAACCACGTATAATAATACAATGAATAATAACCTCCATAAAGTACCCAATCAAAACAAAAATAAAGTGATGTAAAACAATGAAAAAGAGAGAGACCATAACGGCTGCCACCACCACCCCAAACTCAATTGCTTATAAATTAATCCAAAGTGAACTATCAGTTGTAACCCAAGTCCCCCTCCCTCTCTTACTTGCATTGCAAGAGAAAGACATCAACTATCATTGCATCAAGTGTTACATTGGGTCTTCATACAATACTATAAATAGGTCCCCATTAGTACCTTTTGAGCCACATCAAATTCTCTTCTTGTAAAAGATGGCCTACAAGGCATTGTTGTTGGTGATCCTCTCCCTGGCTGTGGCGGCCTCGATCTCCGATGCGATACACTTCGACGAGAAGGACCTCGCGTCAGAGGAAAGCCTTTGGGACCTCTACGAGAGGTGGAGGAGCCACCACACTGTTTCGAGGGACCTTGGCGAGAAGAACAAGAGGTTCAACGTGTTCAAGGAGAATGTGAGGTTCATACATGAGTTCAACAAGGGGGACAAGCCTTTCAAGCTCAGGCTCAACCGGTTCGGGGACATGACGAACCAGGAGTTCAGGAGGGCGTACGCGGGATCGAAGGTGCACCACCACCGGAGTATGCGAGGAGCCCCTCATGGGTCTGAGGGGTTCACCCATGCGAAGACAGGGGACCTCCCCCAGTCCGTTGATTGGAGGCAAAAGGGTGCGGTCACCCCAGTCAAGGACCAGGGCCAATGCGGTGAGTATGAGATTCCATCAAGTCATGTCATCCTTATTGATGAGAGACTGATGTGATATTTTTATCATGTGCGTTCTAATGAATTGCTATTGTTGATATACAGGGAGTTGTTGGGCATTTTCAACCGTGGTGGCGGTCGAGGGCATAAACCAGATCAAGTCGGGGAAACTCGTATCGCTGTCTGAGCAAGAGCTGATCGACTGCGACAATGGGGACAACCAGGGGTGTAATGGGGGGCTCATGGACTACGCGTTCGAGTTCATCAAGAAGAATGGGGGGATCACGACCGAGTCGAACTACCCCTATAGGGCGAGAGATGGGAGGTGCAACATTGGCAAGGAGAATTCCCACGTGGTGGTGATCGACGGACATCAGAACGTGCCTGTGAACGATGAGGACGCGCTTCTCAAGGCCGTCGCCAATCAGCCCGTCTCCGTTGCCATCGACGCCGGTGGCTATCGATTCCAATTCTACTCCGAGGTACATCATGACTTTCTTCTTTCAATCATGATTAGATAGTTTTTGTTGTTGTTATTATTATTTCACGTCAATTTGGATGATCGATCACCAAATTAAATGAGCTCAACAGGGAGTGTTCACTGGGCATTGCGGGACAGACCTGGACCATGGGGTGGCCATAGTAGGGTACGGGACGACATTGGACGGTACGAAGTATTGGACCGTGAAGAACTCGTGGGGACCCGAGTGGGGGGAGAAGGGCTACATAAGGATGCAGCGGGGGGTGTCGGCGGCGGAGGGGCTCTGCGGGATCGCCATGGAGGCCTCTTACCCCATCAAGACTTCCCCTAACCCTACCCGCACCATTACTAGGGTTGGGGAAGCCTCTACCAAAGATGAACTCTAAACAAGAAGGTTGAAGGGATACACTTTTGAAGTTAGAATAAAATGTTAGTTGCATTGTTGTTAAGGGGGTCCATATATATATATGGGAAGTCCCCCCTCTCAATTCTAAAGTTTTAATTTATTTCCTTGTTGCTATGTATGGAAATCTTATTATGATTTGAATAAAAAATGTTTTCTTTTACCATTGATTCAGTGTTATGGTACAGTTGGCCTCTTGAGTAGTGTTTAATCCCGGCAAATCGGTTCAAGAATGTTGTACAAAAGCTTCGATAAATGTTCAAGCCAGTCATTGACACGGTGTCAAGCCTATTGACCACGCAACCAAGAATATATAAAAGATAATGCTAGGGTATATCGAAAATGGAAAATAATAAGTTCAAACCCTTGTACAGTCCCATTTACAGTATACACTATTTTTTAAAAAAATTATACATTTTTTATTTAAGTATATATTGTTATACGAAATGAAATATATTATGAGACATAATACATAGTATTTTTTTAAAATAATTTTTTTTTTACTTCATGCATTATGATAGAACTCTATACATTATACTATAGTGTTATCATAGTCTATGAGGTTACAAAATAGACTGTAAAATGAATTGAGATTATGAGCGCTCTTCTAGAATTACATGTAGTCCTTTCAGCGGTTTTAACAAAAAAAATTGGGACCTGAACTATTCCAGCACGCTCGCATAAAAAAACGGATATGTTCATCGCTTATGGCTTGCCGCAAGCACATCGGGGTTTTGGGACCTCAAGTTTCGTCGACAATTAGGGGAGCATGAAGCTTCCTTGTTCACGGCCTTATCGCGAGAGCTAGACATGGTGACGTTGATGGCAGGGGTGGGGGATACGGTGGTTTGGCGGCCCCAGCCTCGACATCCTTTCTCTGTTCACGCATGTTGCCACTGGTGGCAAAGGGACCATATATGTCTCGAACCCATGGCGTCGATGTATAAGTGGATTTGGAGGCCGAAAATCCCGCTCAAAGTTCGGGCCTTCTCATGGCTTTTAGTTCAAGAGAAAATCATGACAAATGCATTTCGAGCGAAATGGACACCTCTCGCAGACCGTCCGGCCTGTCCCCTTTGTCGTATTGGAGAAGAGACTGTGACTTACCTTATGCTTTATTGCCCATTGACTAGGCAGATTTGGCGTTGGATAAAGGAGGTGACTGGTTTGGATGACAATTTCGCTTCTTTCCAGGACCTATGGAAGGTCGGGAGGCAACTTACTGTTCACGGTGATCGGAGTGTGAAGGCCAAGATTACCCAGTCGTTCATCCCTGCAGTGATTTGGACTATTTGGCTGGCCCGTAATCATGCAATTTTTAAATGTTCTAATGTGTACATTGAAAATATTTGGGAATCTGTGGTCAATTTTGTCAGGTTTGGGAACACGCGTGTGCCGGGGCTCGTAGCGTGTCTTTTGTGGGTGGAAAATTTGTGTTAGAAGAATAGACTGATTTCTTTTTTTGAGGGGGTTGGCAGATCTTTCTTCTACCAGTCCTATGTTTGCATTTTGAATTGAGCATTGTTATCAAATTAATATAATTTAGGCAAATGCCTATCATTTTATTAAAAAAACAAAAAAAAAATTATTTCCTTGTGAGCCTCTGCAACAACAACAACAACAACAACAACAACAACAATAATAATAATAATAATAATGTTGCAGGACTGGATCCCGTGGATCCCGCGCGTATGTTGAGAACATGAGAGACACTTTCGGGGGATGGTGCGGGATTGGATCATATTCATTGGGAGGATCCTCGAGGGTAATGGACGGCAAATCAACACGGAGTAGGGCACAGGACAGCGGCAGTCCATCAGGTTTAGAAGCTTTTTCTACCCAGTCTGCTAGATTCCATGATTTTTGCTTAGCTTTTCTCATTTTACTGTTTACTGTTTATTGTTTATTTTCTATTTAGTCCCCTCTATTCTCTCCAATCTCTTTCAGAATTTGTAATTTGATATTTAGTAATGAAATCGGATAACAATTATCTACATTTCTTTAAAATAATAATAATAATAAAATAATAAAAAAGAATAGTTCATAGTATTGTACAATCAAAGGAGACGAACACTCCATTTTTTATTCAATCATCACAAGACTCTTACAACGATGTACATCGTAAACAAAGGAAATGAAAAGCACAAAATACATACACATATGTAACCCCCCTAAACATACAACAACAATCCTACTAACAATTCTTATTCCAACATAACTTTAAATATGCGATCTTTTCTTTATTTATTTTTTTATTGGTACGATCTTTTCTTTATTAAACCTCCATTATGTTCTTTATTGATGATATATATTTTAGAGTTCATCTTTTGTAACGGTGTGGGTGGTTGGTTTTGGGGAAATCTTGATGGGATAAGAGGCAGCCATGGCGATCCCGCAGAGGCCCTCCTTTGCTGCTATGCCCCGTTTCATCTTTATGTAGCCCTTCTCCCCCCAGTTAGCACCCCATGAGTTCTTTACGATCCAATACTTGGTACCGTCCACCGTCGTCCCGTACCCTACGATGGTCACGGCATGGTTCAGGGTCGTTCCGCACGGTCTGGAGAACACTCCCTGTAATCAAATTTTTGCTCACCAATCAGGGCACATTACACATTTGGGATTTTTAGTTTTAAGTCCCCGTAAACTATCGAATTTAACGATTGATCCCTAACTTCTTCATATTTTGGTTTTAGTCTCTACATTTAAATGATAATTTAGGAATACGTCCCTCCTAGGGACTAAAAAATAAACTTAATAATTTAAATGTATAGACTAAAATCAAAATATGAAGAAGTGAGGGATCGATCGCTAAATTCGATAGTTTAAAGGGACTTAAAACTAAAATTCCCTACACATTTAGAGATGATAAAGGAATGGGTTTTTAGAAAACAAGAACATGTCTCATCTCATCCCATTTAGACCAGAGCGAGTTTAAGAATTCTGACTTTCCAATGGATTTTAATCTTTTGTTTGTTTTTTAACTTAGAAAAATAAAATAAATAATTATATTCATTCTACTATGTTATTTAATATTATTCGATAAATGCTCAGGCATTTTTATCAATTACAAAAAAATAATATGATATAGCTAGCTAGTTTAAATTCATGTACAATAATTTTGTTTTATGTTGAATGATATATATGTGATTTAAACCAAATAAAAACGGGAGGGACATATTTTACACTTAAATTCAAAATCCGTCCAATATTTTCATATGGTCAGAACGGGTTAAGATTGGGTTCAATATTTAGGGTACTAAACTTGAAAGATACATGAAATAAAAGATAAAATAAAATAAAATAATAGTTTAATCTAGTGGGAACAGGTTTGCCATTTATCACATTCCATTGTTATCCCTAACACACACACATATATATACCTCTTTGTAGAACTGAAATGCAGAACCACTGGCATCAATGGCGACGGAGATTGGCTGACTGGCGACGGCCAAGAGCAGCGCGCTCTCGTTGTTCGGAGGGATGTTCCAGTACCCGTCGATCACCACCGCGTGGTATTTCGCCTTGGCAATGATTAAAAATCAAAATAAATAAAAGAAATCACTATAATATCTAAACAAGTGATTTTTTTTACCTCTCAAAATCATATAACAATATTCCTATAAAAACAAACCTTTTTATAATTTTTTTAAGAAAAAAACTCGCGACTCCAAATCCCAATGGTGCTATACACTCAGTCTTTTTTGTAAATCTATTTGCCTTTACCACGTCTAATACAATATATATAATCAATTAACGCAATCTATGTTACATTATTACAGAAAATGTAAATAAAATATATGCATTTATTTCATATGAGCATATACTTCATTTATATGAAATATGAATACACTTTATTATATAGGCATATACTTAAAAAATAATCAAATGTATGCATGCCGGATGATGCAAATGGGACTGCGCATAATATTATTGAATTTTAATTAAACTCATTAATTCAATTAAGATTCTTGCCTATATAACTCTCAAAAGGGTTTAAATTGTGCATAAATACCATTTTGAATTTTATTACTGTAAAATTTAAAAAATTTATGTTATGTAAAATACCTTTAAAAGAGCATTCATGCAAAATTTAAACATTTATTTTTTAAGACAGTGGTATGCATGTCTTTTATGACAGTTTATGTTTCCGCCGCAAAAAGTCTTTGAAGCAAAAAATTGATACCAATTTGATGTATTCCACCGTTTATTTTTAATCTTGACAACTAATGTTACTGTTTTATTCACATAACCCTGTAAAAACTACCAAGACATTGTATCTTGTACCGTCGATGAGCACCTCTTGAATCGCCTCCAACACAGAGAGATGGGGGGTCATGTGGAAAACTCTCCGACGCTCAAGTCAGTCAAAGTGGTCAAAAATGATTTTAGTAAAAAGAAATTGTGCATACCTCCTATGTGTGTTCTTGCCCCATATTTATAGAGGAGGTGAGATGTTGTTAGGGTTTTGGATTCGACCCTCTCGATTGGACAGATGAGATTCCATCAACTAATAGACAGGAGACAAAAGATATGCTCCTTGACTTGGTCAATTATGAGTTGACATGTATATCCAGATTTCATAGGAATTTGGTGTCCAAAGTCAATAATGACCTGATTTGGTGATTTAAAATGGTATTGATTGGGGTTGAATGCAGATAATTATCACTTAGTGCCGTATATTTAAGTGGGTTGATGCAATATTGGATAGAGTAAATACTGACTTGTTCTGTTGTAGTCGGTCGGGCGTGGGCCTTTGGGTCGAGTCCGTTTGGTCCCGGGTCGGACGGGTCTTTGCCTCAATGGGCTGGATCTGGTGTCCTCGATCCGACCCGCTTACGGTAGCCAGAAAATTGGGCGCCACACTTTCTACCGGTCTGCCGGATTCAATGATTTTGCTTACCTTTCTCATTTTATTGTTTACTGTTTATTTTCTATTTAGTTCCCCTCTCCGATCCATGTAAGAATTTAAATTTCGATATTTAAAATGAAATCATGTAGCAAATGTTTAAATTTCCTTAAATAAAAAAAAATAAATAATATAATGATAATAAATAATAATAATAATAATATAATAATATAATAATAATAATTCATAGTATGCACAACCAAAGAAGACGAACACTCCATTTTTTATTCTATCATCACAAGACTCTTACAATGAAGTACATCGAAACAAAGGAAATGAAAAGCACAGAATACATATACACACATATATGTACCCACTAAACATACAACAACAATACTACTAACAGTTCATATCAACATAAAACTTTAAACGTGAGATCTTTTCTTTATTCAACCTTCATTATGTTCTTATTGATGATATATATATTTTAGAGTTCATCTTTGGTAACGGTGGGGTGGTGGTTTAGGGGAAATCTTGATAGGTATGAGGCAGCCATGGCGATCCCGCAGAGGCCCTCCTTTGCTGCTATCCTCGTTTTCCTCATGTAGCCCTTCTCCCCCAGTTCACACCCAACGAGTTCTTACGCTCCAATACTTGGTGCCGTCCACCGTCGCCCCGTAACCTACGACAGTCACCGCATGGTTCAGGGTCGTTCCGCACGCCCCGGAGAACACTCCCTGTAATCAAATTTTTGTTCACTAGATCAGGGCTCTGTAAATTAAACACCAGCACACTACACATTTAGAGGTGATAACGGGGGGGTTTTACACGGGTTTGGTCAGTATCTTAAACCCAAACCCAATAACAAAATCCGATCCAAAATCTTAGACATGTTGAGTGGTCTGGTGGGAACAGGTTTGCCATTTATCTCATTCAATTGCCATCCCTACCGCACGTACCTCTTTGTAGAATTGGAATGCTTTACCACCAGCATCGATGGCGACGGAGATTGGCTGATTGGCGACGGCCGAGAGAAGCGCGTTCTCGTTGTTCGCTTTGACGTTTTGGTACCCGTCGATCACCACCGCGTGGTATTTCGCCTTGGCGACGTCGCAGGTCCCGTCCACCGCCTTGTAGGGGTATTTTGATTCGGTGGTGATCCCCCCGTTGTTCTTGATGTACTTGAACGCTGTGTTCACACCCTCCTTTGCACCCGTGGTTTTCAGTATTGCAGTCCACCAGCTGCTGCTCTGACAGAGATATCAGATTCCCCGTTTTGATCTTGTTTATGCCCTCCACGGCTGCCACGCTCGAGAAGGCCCAACAAGCACCGTAACAACCCACAACAATAACAATCGTTTGAACTTAATGATTATATGCGTTCA